>JAUJPO010088781.1:0-24098 GCA_032270745.1 Tiaropsis multicirrata | reverse complement strand
TTTAAATATTTAATTTTAGAGCCCCGAACAGGAACCGCGCATGTTCGGGCCTTGTTCGGGCCACACCTAGGGTCGTGTAAGATATTTTTCTGATGAATTCTATTTTATTTTGGTTTGATTTGTTTGTTGGCTCTGCTTATAAGTTTTTTTGCCTTGCCATCAGGTTGTCAGGTAGGTTGCCTAATCCTGACCATGCCACTCTTCTTAGGCGGCCATCGAAAAATAGTTCTGTTCGCGTCACAGAAGGTCTCAAAAATTGATGCGGGCAGGCAGGCGGAAAAGTTTTCGGGTTTTTGAAATATCGCCTGAAACCCCCTCCCCAAAGAAAAAGTAATACATTTGAAGAACTAAGTTGTTTCTTCTGGATTTTTCCCGGATTTTTTCTGCATCTCTGCACTGGAAAATCAGTAAAAAATATGAGATGCGGATGGGCAACGCGAACAAAACAATTTTTCGATGGCCGCCTTACTACCGTCAACCAGGCAGCCAGGGCTACTTGGGATGATCCTCCAGTCAAAAACATGGGATTACCAACTATCTGGTCTTCTTTTCTGATGACAACAAGTTTGTTTTGACAATTTCACCAAGTTTACGATATCATACTCCAGAATGTCAGGCTTCAGGATTTTCTCCCTATTTCTACTTTCCTATCTTCCATTCTGCTTTTCTAACTTTCTCTATCTATCTCTGACCCTAACTGATAATAAGGGAACCCCTGTCTAAGCCAGTCTAAAACAGATTCACAGATTGAAAAAATACAGTGGGGAAAAATACTTACATTTTTTATGGAAAAAAAACTCTTGCCATTTACATTTTAACAAGATGAGTGAAAGCACAAGTACAATATCATTCAAATACATGTATTTTTATAATAATACCATCATTAAGTTACAATATAACAAGTGCAACAAATCTGAAAATAATTCTTTTATGCACGCATGATCGAACAACCGTGCAAATCGAAACTTAATAATACCCCACACACATTACATAAAATGCTGTGGAAATCGGAGGAGAGCGGGAGGAAAGTATAAAGTATAAATATGCCATTAACACCCCACCTATGTCGTTTGTTAATGAAAACAAGGCTTTAGAGATCTCCGTCTATGTTAACCTTTTTATCGTGTTTGACGTCACTTGCGATTATTGTTTGACTACTTTTTCCATATGGTAAATTATGCTCTCTGATGTAGAGACTGGTAGAGAATAAAATCTTTCATCTTCATTTGCAACTTTTTGCAACGACAGTAAATCTTGAAACTTACACCATGTTGTCTTCTATAACATATATGAAAATGAGCATTAACTGTCGTTGCAATTTAAGGCTACAGGTAAAAAATGACATTTTTTTTTATTTCATATGTTTCTTTTGTTTGTAGTGGATATTACGCGATTTTTAAAAACAAAAAAACCCGCGTATTTTCCTCCACTTAAATAGCCTTACATCCTAGAGTATGATATCGTTTGTCAACCATCTCTGTTACTTCTCCCTATTTCCAACACCCCTTTTGTTATGATTTTTTTATAATAGGTGGAAAGATCGAAGGTCAAAGTTGCATATTTTACTATCAAAGAGATTCAATTGATATTTTCTGCCCAATAAAAAGGGGTGACCGAGATAGATGATCTCACATCAAAATCAAGACAAGATTAGACATACTTACATACATCAGCTGCTCAATACAATTAAAAAAAGACACAAAAGTCAAAGTCGTAGAATTTCTACTTAAATTATTCATCGTCATTTTTTGGTCGTTTCTTGGTATCTTGAGATATCAGCGAAAGAAAAAGCACGCTAATTAGATTTAGAATATCAATGGCTGCCGAAACATATTCTTAGAAGCTCAGTTAAAGCACTTGTGAAAAAAATGGTTATCCATTAAATATGAAGGAGTTTTAAAAAAAATCAGGTTTACAGTGTATAAAACAATGTGATAACATGGAAAACATTTATCATATTTATTATGATGTGAAACATTCACAAATTGCAATGATGTGAAAGCAATTGTATCTTCTATAGACCAATCGTAGTACATATGAAAGGAAAACTAAAACTTTAAAATTAAACGCGCAAATTCTCTGCGATTGTAACTTTTATAATCATTCCTATGCCATGTAACTCATTGGTATGTGCATTTTTTCTTTCAAGTCACATGTCATCTTTCACTTCTTTATTAAGAAAAGAAGAACATGAAAATCGTGCTGGATAGAATTGTTCAAATGACATTTTTCTACCATTCTTGAAAATTTCAAGCAATGTCACAGATGCAAAAAATTTTTAGAGTCATTTAAAGACTTTTTTGCTGGATTATGACGGAGAGTAGAGACAAAAACACCAGTTTTTATGGGATTTTAAAGATGTGAGCAAGGACAAAGACATGCCAATATTCCCTGACTGATTTGTGGTGTTTTCAGGGAAATTCGTTTTGAAAAATTGCAAAAAATTGCAAAATTTTTCTTCTTTTTTCATTTTGTTAATTCTTTTTTACGAATATTGCTCTTCAAATCATTATTACCATTGACAAAGTCGTAAAACTTTTATTTGAAAAAGATTTAAAAGATTTATTTGAATTAATTGCTTAAAATGTGTAGCTATGTTTTTATGACACCATTTCTAAAAAAAGTTTCAATTCTCTGTTTGGTTAAATTCATACCAGGCTAAGGTCCTTTGATAGCAAGTGTTGTGTTTTGGATTTTATTACTTGGCCTATCTGGTATTAAGATGTTCGACCCATCTTGATTTTAAAACACAAGATAATAAATGTGCCCTAAATGTGATGTTCCAAAGACAGATTTTCATTGATAATTGTGCAAAAAGATTTTTGGTATGCGATGAAAAGTGGAATATGATAATCATTAAGGATTATTTTCATTTGGTTCTTTTATAATTATTTCTATACTTCTTTCTGATTGTAGATTAATCCTGACTGATGTATGGAAAAAAAAGCGAAAATGAATATTTTGGATTAACAAATTATATATGATTAAATTTCAAAATTAATTTTAGGGTGACAGGAGAGGGATCAGAACCCAGTTATGCAAGAACTGACAAAACTGCAGATGAAATTATCATTCATTCACCAGCACAATTTACAACAAAGCATGGGGGAACAATACCAGACGTTAATATTGCATATGAAGCTTGGGGACAACTAAATCATAACAAGGATAATGCTATCTTGTTAAGTCATGGTCTTTCTGCAAGTTCGCATGCTAAAATTAATGGTGTATGTATAGTATTATATAAATTGAAGTTTCAATATTATGTTGTAAACATCTGTAAAACCTTTAATTTATGGATTCTCGTGCAAGAGGTTTTTTTTAAGAAGTAGATATAATGCACAACTTCCTGAAAAGAATTTTGTATCTCTTATATAAAAAAGTTTACACAAAGGGGAATGCATTTCATAATTCTTTTTGTTCCCTAATTCATGTTTTATCCATTGATGATGATCATATAAATATGTTTGATGAAATGTCAAAACATTTCTTATCAAATTTCTTTTTTAATTGACAATTCTTTTTTTATATGCTATCACATGTGTGTTCACATGTTTTTGAACAAATCCACGTGATTAGTCAGCAATGATATTGTTTTCCCTCTTTCTTATATAAATAATGGCTTGCATTTCCATCAAAGTAATAGCTTGACATTTTATTCTAGAATCTGTTTTGCTTCATTTTAATGGATACTTGTTAATAAGTGCCCTTAGGTCTATGATAACAACAAAAATATAATTAAAAATGATTTTTAAGAGAAAACCACAATTTTGTCACCATTATACACCCTCTAAGCAAAAAAAAAAAGGTTTCATTTTAAACCGTTAAAATAGCCCGTAAATGTTATTTACTAAAGAGAATCCTTGTACATATAAAAATTGTTATCTCATTTATTTTAAATGATTTTAGTTAGTTGTAAGTTGCAGCTTAACCCTTTTAATATCTCTCTATACTGTAATATCGTCAATAAATAAGGTAATGAAATCCGACATAGATGAGGTATGAACCTAATAAAGTTTGGTACAATTTCATCCATCGTTATAAAAAGTTAGAAAAGTTTTCTTTCAAAAGTATTTTATAACTTTGTCCCAAAAAGTTAGTATAATACGGGTTTTTATATTTTTTCTCTCATTAAATTGTGGTCCCTTTGGACTTTTGATATTACTATTTTATCTATATTAGAGCAATCTAAATTCGACAAATGGCTGGTGGGAAAAATTCATTGGTCCTGGATTATCAATTGATACTGATAAATTTTACGTCATTTGTGTCAATCACTTGGGAAGCTGTTTTGGAACATCGTAAGTGTATTTTCAAGTCCATGTAAATATATTATCAAGTAAAACCACTTTAATGTAAAA
Organism: Tiaropsis multicirrata; assembly: GCA_032270745.1. NCBI lineage: Eukaryota > Metazoa > Cnidaria > Hydrozoa > Leptothecata > Tiaropsidae > Tiaropsis > Tiaropsis multicirrata. Next base: position 19,737 of record JAUJPO010088781.1, on the reverse strand, counting down.
TGATGAAAAAGAACAGGTTTAATGTTTTTCATAGACTGGAATCGTTTATGACGTAATTTTATTCGATATGACAAGATTTAACAGCGGGGGTAATTTGTATAAACTTATATTCTTATAGTGTATTTGTAGTCAATAAATTTTTGTTTCAATATCGTTCCTTACCTTATAATTCTAGTCGTCTAGCTACTGGACAATGTTTTTCAGGGAGTAAACCTTTTGGTGAATATAGTCAGTTCGCCAAATCGATACCCATCAAGTGGAACACATTTAATACCCAATTATATTGATTTTACTCTTTATATTACCTTTCCAATTTAAGGGGTCCTTCAACAATCAACACATTAACAGGAAAGGTAAAAATCTTCATCAATTCTGGATCTATTAAAATTTGAAAAGATGAAATAGGTTCGTTTTATTCCAAACAAATATCTTTTATATAAGACTAAGGCAATTTCGAAAAGGTGCATCTTTAAACATATAATTAAAGTTAAAAAATAATATAAATTTTAAGATGCAACTTTTTCGGAATTGCATTTATCTTACAATGTATTAAATGTGTCAGTTGGAAAAAATGGTCTTTTCCAGAAAAAGTCCTCCCCTCTTGAGGATATAGGATATCCAGGGGGGTTCGAAAACTTCAATATCCTAGGATATCCAGGGTGGAAGAATCTAAAGACCAAGGATACCCAGGGGGTGGGGGTTCAAAATTTTCAATATCCTAGGATATCCAGGGGGAGGGGGTGGTGTTAAGAAAAAATCGACATCCTCAATAGTAGGAATCTTTTTTCTGGAAAAGCCCAATGTTTTTAACTAAATCATAGCTAGAAAAATACTAGTGCTCTCATTTAGAAATTCACGTTGATTTTGATATTTTAGCATTTTGGATCAGACTTTCCTATCGTCACAATCGAAGATATGGTTCGTGTCCAGTTTCGACTACTGGACATGTTTGGTATTGAAAAGGTAGACTATTTGCAGTTCACTTCTATGTAAACTGTTTTTGAAAAAAATCAATGATTAGCGAACTGTATGATAACCTGCGAGGGGTACTTGTGGTAATGCTGCTCACCTACTCTTACTGAAATTTCCTTTGTCCGAATATACCTTATAGTATACCATATGAAGGGCATTGAGTTCCTAGGTAGATAGATATTCCGCGATTGAACTCATGAAGTTCTAATAGTATAGCAAGTTAAGGGAGAACTCAAGTGAGTCGAGTATGTTTGCAATTGATCATGACTGTGCAGCTTGTTCGCATATACAGGGTTTGCAATGTATTGCGTGGCAGTTATTCGGAGGGGATATAAATAATGATAAGTTTATCTTCTGTATTATAGGTCCATGCGTCAATTGGAGCATCTCTTGGTGGCAAATCCTCACTTCTGAGTCCAGCTATTTTTCCAAATCGCATCAACAGGTTTGTCTATTCTAGGATTTAACCATCTACTCTCGAAGTTTGCGAGATAATGGAGCAATACATATAATTGATTAAAAAATGCTAAATGGACCTGACTGAAATCGATTGAATTTTGAAAACAATTCAACCAACTAACTGTTTCGTATACCAATATGTAGTTTTCAAAGAATTTAATTTCGACAATTTTACAGAATGATCACCATCTCAGCAGCGGCTGCTTCACCTCCGTCTTCGATAGCGTTCCGTTATTTACAACGCGTTGCATTAATGAATGATCCCAAATGGAATAACGGACATTATTATGATGGACTCTTCCCCACTGATGGTACGCGACTTGCAAGGTATTTTTGGTTTTAAGAATCCTTGTATTAAAAATGGTCTCCACGAAAACCCAAAATTAGGGTAAGCGTAGGGATAAAGAAATTTAGATCCAGAACTTTTCACGGAGAAATTTTCCTTGTGCGCACTGCCTTGACTCTTATTTCAGCTTTATTGAAAAGAAAATTGAAAAATGAGCAACTTTAGGTGGATAATATTTAAGATGAAATTGGAATTTCTCTCGGGTTAAAAGCTCGTTTTCCCTATCAAGACAAAATTGAAATTTAAATGCAACTTAAGTGAAACAATTTTCAAAAAAAATATTTTCCAGGAAGATTGCAACCTTGACATACAGAAGTGGTCCTGAATGGGAGAAACGTTTCAAGACAGAAAAGATCAATCACCCTGATGCAGTATTACCACGTTATCATGGTCCTGAATTCCTCATAGAAGATTACATTCGACACCAGGTGAATATATAAATCATGTTAATCGAGTCTATTGATAAATTCTATTGGTAACAACAACATACGATAATGTTTTGACCCTCAGACATAAAGAATTACCCCCTGGACATCACAAATTTAGCACCGAAATACCTTGGAAATGAGGTTGATCTTGGGAGTTTTATTTACAAAGAGTTCTAATGATCGATACGATCTCTTTTTATGTTCATTTTAGGGTGAAACATTTATGGCAAAAACCAAATTCGATCCAAATAGTTTGATATATTTGTCAAAGGTATGCGATGTAATAACTTAAATCAGGGAAACTCATTTGGAGGAGATATTCTATTTCTTTACGGGATCTCCTATTTTTTTTTAAAGTATTGCCTTTTATTACTATCTTAGGTCCTATGTAAAATCTCGGTCCCTCAGGAAGGAACCAAAAACTTCAATCAATAGAAATTCGTCGATTTGCTCCTAATGGAGCCTACCATGACTTTTTTTTTAAAGCATCACATTTTTAAACATGTTCAAGCTGAGAAAAATTCATTCCAAAATCAAGAATCTAAGAAAAAGTAATTTTTAACAAAAACCTTGCATGCTTTATAAACGAGGTTTACTTTTTTTCCTAAGGCTGCTGATTTATTTGACATGTCAGAAGGTTTTACAAGCTTGGAAGAAAGTTTCGCGAGAATCAAATGCCCATCGCTTGTAAGTAACACACGTATACTTTTGAAAGGGAAAAGAATTCATCACCTGCCCAAACTTTTGTCACTTTTTCCACATAAAAATCATCCCAGGTAATTTCAGTGGAGAGAAATATATTTGGAAAGTAGACGGTTTTAAGCTAATATTTCGTTTTTTTATTTCAATAACATTACTAATCACCTTTTTGGGTTTCTACCCTAATTCGTTCATATGGTATTATATCAAAGTTTTCAGGGGGTATTTTAACGGAAATTTTGAACTCTAGAATTAAAGATTTCAACTTTTTTCACACAAAGTTACATAAACGTGGATTGATTTTCACGTGGACTTAAATTTTCTTTCATTTTTCTATAGCTGGCATTCGGGCGGCATTTGCGACAGATTCGAAGTCGCGAAAGTTTATCCCCGCGAGTAGAACTTAGTAGTACATAATTCATCTGCCAAATTGTGACCATGTCGTTCTTTAGTACAAAAGTCGTACAAAATTGCTTGAATAAAGGAGACTAATTTTTGTCTCGATGCTTCGTACTCCAAACTCGTTTAAGAGACTTTACTACGGAAAACTTCAATGGGCTCAATTTGGCAGCTCCAAAGCCTCCTATTGAAACTGAAATAAAGCTTCCTTGTAAGAGTGAAAAAAAATCGGGATTGTTTCATATAAGTGTGTTGTAGAACCAAGTCCGACCAACAATGTCGGACAAAAGGTCCGTAGACTTTTGGAAATGAGCTCCTTCCTTCAAAGTTGATGTAAGTAAGGTTAGCTATTGCTACCAGATGTAAACAAACCACTTTCAAAAGCAACAAGTGGGGTTGAAGGGGAAGTTATATTATGTTTTCGCTGTTTTTGCTATTTAACCTTTTGTCCGACATTGAAAGCCCATAACTTTTCGTTTTTAATCGACAGAGTTGAAATATCGCTTTTTTCGTCCGACATTCTTCGTGAATAAACAAAACAAGTCCATCAAGGTCCTAGTTACAAACTTATACTTAAATGCCGCATTTCTCTGTATATTTTCTATAGCTCCAAGGCCAGTACAAGTGAAAGAACCAGAAAGCAAAGGAGCTGTCAAGTTGCTGGTGATACATGTCAAAAATGCTTTGTGAGTCTTGAAGAAATGCATGAAATATGCTCTATTTCAAGCGTTTCAAGCGTTTGATTGGTTTAATTTTGTAACTGTCATTTTAGTCGTAAATTCAAATTGCTCAAAGTTACCATACTATTAAAGTATTTTGCAAAAAGGCTTTTAGTAAAAATTGCATACATATCTCAGTAGGACAGAACACTATAAACACAGTAGAAGAAATATCAAAACAAAATAAATTAACTTACCAAAAGTGATTTCAACGTGCCCAATACATACTCCAAAAATGATAACTCTTCGACTTAGAAGAAACTACTTATGAAATTTTCTACTTTAAATTCTCTTGTGAAAGTTGTGTATAGAATGCAAGCCACGCAGACACTGAAAACATAGTCAGTATAAAATACCCGATCTGAAAGAGCTTATGTTTTTGTCTTTTTTTTTACATTTCGAACTTGCGTGCGCAACTTGGTTTGTTTTGCTCACTTATTGATCACGTGATTAAAATATAGACCAATCCCAAGAGAAGATATTGATAACGTGATCAATAAGTGAGCAAATTAACATTTGACTTTTGTTTTAAACAAAGAAAAAGTAGTTAATAAAACGATATATTAATACATTGCCAGACCAGTGTATATTTATTGACTATGCTAAAAACGAACAAAAAAGGAATTGCTTCAGAGGCCACAGAACCAAATACCTAAGAGAATAAAACTCAAAAGCGTACCTACCATAATAAAAAATCTTTTTTGTGACTTTTATAATAGTCAGTATAAAAACCCCGGTCTGAAAGTTTTTGTATATTGTCTTTTGTTTACATTTTGAACTTGCGCACAAAAATTGAATTTCATGTGATCAAAAAACAGACCAACCCCAAGAGAGGACGTGGTCAATAAGAGAGCCAATTGAAATTAGATTTTCTTTTAAACAAAGAAAAAGTTGACAAAAATTTATATCAATGCATCATTGCCCCAGTGTTTCATTTACTGACTACGACTTTTTACCCCACAGATACTACCATATCATCGCTCACAAACTGGATCCATCGAAATCCGATCAAAAAAATCTACCTGATCCCGATTCCATCAGTTCTGGTTCTCTTCAAGGTTTCTCGAAAAACTCAACGTCTTATATAACGTTGAACATATCGCAATCGGATATGAATGGAACAGATTCGGTTTATGTTATCGGAAACGGGGATACAAAAAGAGGTAAGATGATTATATTTAATTTTTAGCTACCTTTACCAGACAAAGTTTTTTGGTCACTTTGTCCGACTAAACAATTAAAAATAGCCTAAAACCAAGTTTTTAATCGGACAAGATTAGATTCACTTTCAAAATGAATTGAATCTTATTCGTTTATTTTATTTCATTTTAATTTTACTACAGTTTTTAACGATTAAAGATTGGTACCAATTCATGATATTCATTACGTAATCTTTTCATACGGAAACATCCTAAAAATCCGACATTATAGAATGTTTCCGTATGTTTCATAAATTTTCTTTATATTTTTAGGGATGCTAAATGCTAAACTGGATGGTAACTTCTCGTATGCTTTCTTCCAACGAACATTTATCGATGGGGAACCAAAACCAATATCACACAAATGGACACCAATTTTAGCGCCGCAAGGTAGCCTTAAAGTAGCCAGTGATAACGATCAAGTCGTGATCATAAGTATTGGGGTCCTCATTGGTGTGATTTCGTTCGTGATTCTCTTAGTATTTTGTTGTTATTTGAAATACTCGAGGAATTATGCTCCAAAGCCAGTCAAAAAGAAGAGAACTGATCCAGTACAACGATTGTCAATAGGTAAGATCTCTTTCGTTTTTTATAAGAACAAAGTATATAAGAACATAAGGTTTCAAGGTAAAAAAATTAAGAACATGTTAAGAATATTTGGAGGCTTTTGGAGAATCAAGAGTATAGAAATAAGACATGTTTTTCATTTTTGATTATTTACACATGAAAGACTTGAATTTTAAGACATGAAATCAAAAAAGCTAAGAACATTAGAAGGCTTCTTCGAATTTTAATGTTCTTATTAAAAAAACGTTTTCCGTGCCAATGCAACTTTCCACTCGCCAGACCGATGTCGAGTATTTTTGGCATCGTACAATGCAAGGCCGAATGACAAATATAATGGGCAATTAATAAGGTTTCGGCCCATCGTGGCTCAACAAAAAAGGTTTTTTCTTACTTGGAGTCACCTCAAAAAGTTTTATTAATTTCTTTTATGGAATTGTAATATGCTCCGGCACAGAAAAAGTTTAACTGCTTAATGTTGCTACTTGATGGATTTCGCTCATTACAATTAGAGGGTTCATTAAATTTTTAGTCCAACCACGTTCATAATAAATGTCTAGAATTGGTGTAACTGCGACAAAATTATTTAAAAATAAAAATAATATTTTCTTGTCTCATCTCATTACGTTTTCCACCGAATCTTTAAATGACTCTTCATGCAAATTCAATCCAGAGTGAAGAACGCAATGAGCTTGCAATGAGGGTATAGAACTGCCAAATTGAGCCCATTGAAGTTTTCCATAGTAAAGTCTCTTAAACGAGTTTGGAGAACGTAGCATCGAGACAAAATTAGTCATTTTTATTCAAGCAATTTTTAGAGACTTTTGTACTAAAGAACGACATTGTCTCGATTTGGCAGATGATTTATGTGCAATGCTGAGTCCCAATAAGGACGAAATGCACGTGTTGATGCCACTATAACATCACCTGGTTGAAGATGGTTGATCAGAAAACATTTGCTTTCTTTACATATATATTTGATATGATTTTAACACTAATTCCCTTCCTTTTATTTTCTTCAAGACCCTGCAATTCCAGTCACAGAGTGTGATTTCTATGATCACGTTGCTCAAATGAAGTTCCACAATTTCAAAGCATTTTACGAAGAATTCACAAACATGGAAGTCCCATTCAAATCCACAGAGGAATTCCGAAATCCCGATAATAACTCGAAAAATCGATTCTTAAACGTTCCGTGCTACGACCATTCTCGGGTTCCGATTGAACCAAAAAACGACAAAAACACATATATTCACGCCAATTTTGTTCCCGGTTTTGATACCGATAAAGACTACATTTTGACACAAGCGCCTTTACCGGAAACTATTAAAGATTTTTGGTCCATGATTTTTGACCACAGTGTGGAAACAATAGTTATGGTAAGTACAACCTCTAACGTTATTGGTCGAAAAAGAAATACCTGCGATTCTATTGGTTTAAACTGACGTCATGGTGCCTTAATGGCGGCCTGTACATATATTTTAGTTTACAAGTTTTGTTTAGACAATTTATGTACAGGCTACCACAGTTGCTTCTAACGTCCTGAATAGCCTTTTGCTAATATCAAGTTTCGGATACAGGAGGTAGGCTTTCTTGTTCAAGGAGAGTAATTAGTTTTCATATAAGGCTATATATATAACCTACCTCTGCATCCGAGGCTTTAAGAATGTGAAATGTTTAGCATGGGAGCATATAATAACAATCCGGGGGGGAGGGGGGGGGGTACTCACCTTATGGTCCGACGGGAGTGTGCCGCTGGTTTTTGAAAAGTACGTGGGATAGATTTTCCATATTTTTCTCAGATTTTCAAAAAAAAGGACCCTGAGAGGCAGGCATTTTCAATTTCCGTGTTTTTGCAGCCCTACCAGGAATTCACGAAAGCCAATAAAGGTACCCTGTCTCGTGGCACATTCCCTTACCCTTTTTTCCTAAGTACCTCCCCCCGGGATAACAATATTACCATATATTTATTTTCATTCACTTCAAAGATTGGACAAGAGGTAGAAAAAGGCCATAACGTTTGCGCGCCTTACTTCCCAACCAAAGAAGGAAGCCCAGTAACCGCATTATACGGAAGGGTGGCTCTCGAGCACGAACACCGGACAACCGATTACGTTATTCGGACACTCGTCGTTACACCTTCGGACAGCACGAGCGCACCCAGGAGGATAAAACATTTCCAATTTTTGAGTTGGCCGGCTGTCCGAATTACACCAACTTGTCCGACAGTGTTCTTACAATTTATGAGAGCTGTCAATAAGTCGATCACAAAATCAAAAGTTGTGCATCCGTTGGTAAGCAAAGCAAAGTCTTCTTTTAAGTTTCTTCATCCTCTCATTAATCACCTTGCCCAGCAGACACACAATATTATTCCAACGCTGCTTCAACGGCCAAAAAACGTTCTGACAATGATGTACAGATTTGTTGGATTACGTAATAAACAAAAGATTCTTTTAAAGAGCGACAAATAAACAATACAATTCATTAATTATTTATTGCAGAAATTTTCTTTAAGTACACCAAATCTGGACAGGTGAGGAGTGAATCCGTATCGGAGGGTTTGGTATAGTTGTTGACGTCCTTATTGGGGCTTATCAGCACTCTGTACTGCACTCTGGCTGTCAGATCGAATTTGCTGGCATCTCACTTATTTATTTTTTAATTAAATTAAATTTAAGGTTATCCACGGGACTACTGGTACAGGTCGTTCCGGTATTTACGCCTGCATCGATACTCAACTACGTCGAGTTCGTAAACAATACGACGTCAACGTATACGAAGCTGTGTTAGACGTGCGTTCAACACGATGGGACGGCGTCAAAACGCTGGATGAATATATTTTCATTCACGACACGGCCTTGGAATGGATACTAAAGAAAAAGATCAGAGACATAGATGTCGAATATCTGCCCCATTATATCGAAAACATAAACAAAACGGCACCTGATGGTAAGCTCGACACGTCATTTTAACTTCAAAATGTTTCATGGCCTTTTGAATGTTTGAGTGATATGGCATTTGTTTTGACTTGCATAAAACGTTTTGACGTTGAAATGAAGTTCATCGTACGTCGTACGTCGAAATTTGACGTTTATTGGGTCCCAGCAGACAGACAACGTTATTACAACGTCGTTACAACGTCCAAATAACGTTCTAACGTTGAAACAACATTTTTTGGACGTCAAAACAACGTTCCGTGCCTGCTGTTGGGGTATTATATTTGTACGCCGTGAGAAGTCTCTCCTCGTCATGTGTGTCAATTATATCTTTTGTGCGTCAAAATGGGCGATGGATATCTAGAAAAACCCTTTATCACAGACCTCCTACCTACCCATCAGACACAGGAAATTCTTTCAACGTTCATTCAACGTCCAAATAACGGTATGACGCTGAAAACGACGTTGTTTGGACGTCAAAAGGATTTGCTACCTTAACTTATTCCCAATGGCAAAAGTGAAAAGATGAATTTTTTTATGATTATTTTTTAGAGCTTTTTACGACCGAATACAACTTTTTGGCGGCAACCGTAGTTTCGGCAACTCAGAAAATGGACTTGGCAAACCAACCATGCAACAAATCAAAAAACAGATACGAAACTGTCAAACCGTTTGATAACAATCGCGTCAAATTAACAAAATTACTGAACACAGAGGTATCTAAAAATGTTTATTCTTCAAAAAAAGTTCAACATGTAATGCCACCCATATGTTTTGACCAATGCCCTTTAAGACTTATAGTCCGATGTTTTCTTTTTGTGAATCAAGTTACTCTGTCTCTAAAGTTCTTTTTTGACCTTATTTCCTCGTTCAAACACAACACAACATCCTGGAAGCAGTTAACAAAATTGGGTATGGGTCGCTGGTCAGGTTACCCTTTTTTAAGCTGTGGAGTCTCGATGACGGGGTCCTAAATCTTCATTTAGGATTGGATTTTTGAAATTTTTAACACATTTTACCAAAAGCTATGAGAAATCTCCTTCTAGTCTCTGAGAGGGTCCATTTTCGACCCCGTCGGTCGCTAAGGTCAACGCCCCGTATACCCAGTGGGATGGGTCTTTGGGGTGGAGCTGGGGTGGTTCTAGCTAGGACACGCCAGCCACTTTTTTTAATTTTGATATAGTGGCTGGGTTGCAGCGAAGATGCCAAAATTGCATCCTCGGCTAAAAAAATGTCGAAATTTTGTTTTAATAAATACAAGTGAACAAGGGAATGTAAACAAGAAATTTGCAAAATTTGATTGGTTCTTTTATCAACTGTCATCTGGAGGTGGGAAATTCAAACTGGCTGCTGCAACCATGCTAATTCTTTGTCAGAATCGTAATAAAAAGAAGATTTCGCGTCCCCATTTACAAACATTAGAAAACTTTCAATAGTTTTCAATAAAGTAAAGAAAATGTAAATGGTAGACATTATCCGCCATTCAATATTGGTTGAAATTCTCATTTAATTATTATACTGTTAAAAATATCATTTTTCTTCTTTATTTCTTAAGGGCTCCGACTATATCAATGCTTCTTACATCGACACCTACACACAAAAGAAGTCTTTCATCGCCACCCAAGCACCTTTAGTGGGTACAGTGTCCGATTTTTGGAGAATGATTTTTGAGAATGAGTCATGGGTTATTGTGTTGCTCGGACAAGAAATTGAAAAAGGACAAGTGAGGACACTGTTTTCCAAACAGGCACGCAACGTTATGTCAACATTGTTTCCGCGTTCAAATAACGTTCCGTGTCTGATGAGTTGGAAACTTTTTTTTTAAACATCATGTCGTTATTTACTTTAGTACAAAATTCTCTAAAAATCGCTTGAATAAAAGAGACCAGTTTTTGTCTCAGTGCTTCGTTCTCTGCACTGACAAAAGAATTTCATATAATTTATTTTCCAATTTGAGACTACGTCGTTCTTCTAAATCGTTCTAAACGCCATGGATCACGTCCTTCTTTAGAACAAAAGTCTCTAAAAATCGCTTGAATAATGGAGACCATCAATTTTTGTCTCGATGCTTCGTTCTCCAAACTTGTTTACATTACTCTCGTCTAAAAATCTATTTTTTAGCTGAAAGCCGATCGATTCTGGCCTGAAGAAGGGTACGTGATGGCATTAGGACATTTATCTGTCAAATATGTTTCGTTCCAAAAAGATGGACTGAAGGATGTGGTCATACGACAAGTTGAAATCCAAAATAATAAGGTAAAATCTACTTTTTCGAATGTTGTTTTATCGTTCTTCTAACGGCTTTTCCAGAAAAAAAATCTATATCTATATTCCCTCTGTCGATTTTTCTTAATACCAACCCCCTGGATATCAGTGTCGGAAATTTCGAACCCTTCTGGATATCCTTGGTCTTCAGATTCTGACTCCTAGGATATCTAGGATATTGAAAATTTTGGATCCCCTGGATATCCTTGGTCTTCAGATTCTTACCCCTTGGATATCTAGGATGTTGAAAATTTTGGACCCCCCTGGATATTTTTTATAATCAACAGGGGGGATACGGACTTTTTCTGTTTCTTTAGACTGACGAAAAGAAATTGGTTCAGCTTTACCAATACCTGACCTGGCCAAGCCACGAACATATCTCATCCGAAAGTATTAACAGTTTAGTGCAGCTTGTTCACCAATCACAGACGTGGAAAGAGAAATTGAAAGCCAAAACAATCACAATTGTATCCAGGTGAGGCCATATAAAAAGATACAGTTTAACTTAAAGGACAAAATAATGTCGGAATAATGTTTCGTCGGACTAAATTATTCGTCGGACAAACTTTTCGTCACCTCCAAAAGATTTCGTCACTTTTGTCCGACATTTTTTTCTCTGAAAAGGTAACTCACTTAATTCGAGCCCAATTCGAACTCCTATAATTTGAAAACTCATATACAATTCGAACAAAATTTTTGGTCCCGTCCAACTCAATCAAACTTAATCAAACTTCTATAATTTGAAAATTCATGTACAATATTTCGTACAAAATGTTCTGGTTTCTCTGAGAATTCGAATTATATGACGTTTAACTTACTGTAACATATATGATAATTTATGATTTTGTATAGCAAAAGGGATTTTCAAATCTTTGCCACGGCATGACCTCACAATTGGGGGAAAACAGAACACTTACTAAAGATTAATTATTTGTAATCAGTAAACAAAATCTTTTAGTGAGTTGTAAACCATAGGTGTTTGTATTCCCCTCGAAATAATTAAATCTTATTGGTTGAAAAGTATATCACATGACTATCCGTGGCAAAGAATTGATATCTTATTGGTTGAAAAGTATATCACATGACTAAGAATGAAGATAAGTTGCCTACTACTGGGTGTGTGCGGAAACTAAGGGTTTTGTAAGGTTCTGAAATATAAGCCACGTGCATTGTAAAGCTTAGATGGGATCCCGTCTACATCCGATTCTTATCCGACTCGAAAGTAGACGGGTCACATTGGATTGATCTTTCTTCAAGATCTTGAAGAAATGCTCTGATTGGCCGAAATTTCTATTGTTTTTTACGCGCGAATTGAAATTCGTGCGATTTGATTGGTTTAATTTCTAAACTGTCATTTTGATGCGGAATTCAAACTGCGAATGTTACCTAACTAATTTTTTCTCATGTGAGCTTAGTGAAATGGGTAAAAAATAGTATGGATCCAGACTATGTAAAGCTCGCATATTGGTATAATTTCTTCTTATTATTAGCTCTGGTATCGGACGTCCTGGAGTATTCATTGCTCTGAGATATCTCCAAGAAGAAAGTGAGATTGAAGGTTACGTCAATATCTTCCAAGCTGTTCAAAAATTGAGACAACAACGATCTGCACTCGTCCAGACCAGGGTGAGTTTTTGTAAATTGGTTTTCTCCAGTAGGCACTATAAAACGTTGTTTTAACGTCAAAACAACGTCGTTTCAACGTCAGAAAGTTATCTGGACGTTAAAAGAAATGTTTAAATAACGTGTGTCTGCTGGGTCAAGGAATTAAAGATGCGTCCGTTGTATGGTTGAGAATCGGTTTGGGTCAGATATTTTTTCGTTTTGCAAGTGGGATTTTTCATCATAATTTTTGGTTGGATGATTCTTCGATCCACAAAAATCTAATTGGCTTTTTGTTCATTTTTCACTTCGATAAGGCCACGCCCCAGCGGTGACCCAAATCACGCGATCACGCTAAAATTCAGTCTCGATCACGCATCACGAAAAATGATCAAATCGCAGCGCTCATCCCGCAATTTCGGCTATGCAGCACCAAAAGTAGTATAATTATGCATCACGCCCCAAAATTTTGTCAAATCACAAAGAGCAAAGGTCGACCTAAGATCAGATAACGCCCTTAAAATCAACTTCGACACACGCCCCGAAATTTTGTCAAATCACAAAGGGCAAAAGTCGACCTAAGGTCAGACAACGCCCTTAAAATCAACTTTGACACACGCCCCGAAATTTTGTCAAATCACAAAGGACAAAGGTCAGACAACGCCCTTATAATGAACACGCTGCAAAATTTTGTCAAATCACGCAATCACGCTAGAAAAAACCACTGGAGGGCCTCTTATATCAAGATAATAGTGTCGCAAAGAAGCTTGAAATGGTTATTTTCAATAATTTCTATACTAGTGCCAACCCGTGTCAACCATGGTGGCACCTCTTTGTTCACTTTACATTACATTTTTATACCGGTATTTACTTTTTTCAGGAACAATACATCCTTATTTACACCTCTGCGATGGAGATCACAAAACACGTACGAAGGAAATCAATTGTTACCGAGTCATTAGCCAATGGGGTGGATGTGTCCACAATAGGGTTAAACATTGTACCCAACTGCATCAGCCAAAGTGATTTCATTTATGAACGTTTGAATTCTGTATCAAGGACTAGCGAGTTTTAAAACAATGTAGGCACAAAACATTTTGTCAATGTTAAAACATTGTTGAGACAAAGATGTTGAGACAACTTTGAAAGATGTTGAGACAACTTTGAAAAATGCTGAGACAACATTGTAAAATGTTGAGACAACATTGTAAAGATGTTGAGACAACTTTGAAAGATGTTGAGACAACTTTGAAAAATGTTGAGACAACTTTGAAAAATGTTGAGACAACTTTGAAAAATGTTGAGACAACTTTGAAAAATGTCTGGGAAGCAGCAGCTGTCAAAAGAGGAATGTTTTGGTTTGGAATGGAACATTCCTATACAGTTTGAATTCGAGTTTGAATGGCGAATTTTAAAGGATTAGATAACCAGCTAAGTAAAAGCCAATTGTTATCATTTTTTAGACTGGAAATGTTTTTCAAAGTCGTTGTAAAAAAACAGTGATGATTTTGTTTTTTGAAGTAAATTTTTTAATAAACGTTTTTTTAACGTCTTCACAATTTCTTAATGTTGAAAAGACGTTGAAACAACGTGTCTCCTGTATATGTCTTCCTAAAGATGGCTTGTTTACACCCGCAGTTGACCAGCTAAAAGCCAATTGTTATCATTATTTTAGGATTTTCAGTAGCTTGAAATATTTGGACCTTTTAAAAGTTGCGTTATTGTCCACGACTGGTGAACTGGATAAACTTAGGAGTCTTCAAGAATTTTCTCTCCCTTAAATTCATTTGATTTTGAGCAGATGTAGGGCTTCAAAATCTACACTTTTAGTAAATTGAATATTAATAAATTTTCTTGTCTTGTTTTTAAACCCTTTTGCAAAGTATCTTGTAAAGTCATTAGAATTAACTTTATAAAGGTACTAAATAAATCTTGTTACAAAATTCTTCAATCAAGATTTTATATTTTTTCTCAACAAGTCATTATGATAATGTTCTGGGGGGCAATGAACGATGCTTCACTGAACAATATGGCCGGAAAACAGCATCTAAAATTTCAAACAGAACCCCCGGGATGTGTCCGTAAAAATGACGAAGCGAAGACAAAACCGCTACAGAGAAAGGTTTCAAACGAATATTTTAATATAGATATCTTCTTTAAACTCGAAAATTTAAAGGGATTACTTTATTACCCAGCAGACACAGAACGTTATTTTAACGTCGAAACAACGTCTTTCTAGCGTCTGAACGTTAATTGGACGTTAAAAAAAACGTCGAAAAACGTCATTTATCTGCTGGGCTACTTAACATATATTTCATTTGCCAAATTGAGACCATGTCGTTCTTTAGTGCAAAAGTCATAGTGTAAAGTCTTTTAAACGAGTTTGGAGAATGAAGCATCGAGACAAAAATTAGTCTCTTTTATTCAACCGATTTTCAATTTGGCAGCTCCATACCCTCTAAAGTGATGTGAGGTTATTTGTCGAAAATGTATTTATTCACAATTAAATTTTTGAATACATGGTCTTGGAGTTTAAAAAATAAACGTTTTATAAATTTGAAATTTTACAACCTCGATTCCAGGGCGAACGGTCGGCGGGTGCGTGGGAAAATAATGAGATACAAATAGGCTATCTGGTAAATAGGAAGCCAAACTAAGCGTCATATCTAATATGCCAGAAAGCTTATCGCCCTGGGTTCGAGGTTGGAAATTTTATACTGTATAAATTTTATAATCTATTTTTTTCTAAGCCAAAATAATATTCGATTTTAAGTCGAAAATATTATATACAGCATCATCAAAATATTTTTCTTGTTTTTTAAAATAGTATATATATAAAAAATTGTATTTTAACATTTGTTTCTTCTATTTTTTGGGGGAATAAAATTGTTTTTGATTTTGGGTATTTTAAGAAAAGTTATATTATTTTTTGAAATTAAAGACCGGTGTCACCGTAAAATATTACTCCCCAAAATTTATACTCCCCAGTCATTATTTACTGGGAAATAATTACTCCCAGTAATCTTTTCCCAGGAAATTATGACTCCCGGGAGTATAAATTTACGCGAAAATAATGACTCCCTTTAGGAAATTTTTACTCCCCTGATAATATACCAAAAAACTGGCATAGATCACGATCAACATTCGGTTTCCTGTATATCATAAATAAATAACAAAAACAAATTGGAACCATGGGGCTTTTGGTATATTTCGAATATTCAGATTGGCATGGGCTAAAACTCATATGAGGAAATAAAGATGCATTTTTTTCTTTTGAATTTTTGATAAAACAATGCTTTAAGTTTGGAACAACCATAAAAGGCAAAAATTTATACTATTAAGATATTTGAAGTCAACTCACTTCTACTGTATTGGCCGGCTGTCTTGGTTGGAATATAGAATATTTCTACAGGAAAATGAAGAATAAAAATCGTTACAGTGGGGATATCTTCTTTGATTTTTTCCGAACGGATGAAAATATCCCTGGCGTCACCAGGGGTACAGTTCGACTGGATGGGGGTAACAACAGGTCACTTTAACTTGTAGATGATTTTATGAAGAGGTTTTCTTTTACAGCAAACACAACAATAAAGTTTAAGGACTATGCATACATTTTTAAAACGTCTCTACTTAGCAAGCGACTTCATTGATTGGAATGTCCAAATCGAATATGCAAAAGAGTAAAATAACACTCCCCCTTAATTATAACAAATAAATTTGCAATTTGAAGGGGAGTATTTTTTTCCACGGGAGAGTCATCATTTCCCAGGAAATTATTACTCCGGGAGTCATTTTTTCCAGGGAAATTATAACTGAGGGAGTATTCTTTCCGGGGAGTAAAGATTTACGGTTACACCGGATTTAATTCCCCTAAATAGTAACTCCCCAGTCATTATAAACTAGTAAATTGTAACTCCCTAGAGTTAATATTTCCTAGGAAATCTTAACTCCCCCAGTTTAAAATGACTCCCCTATCTTTAACTGGACTTGCAAGTAATTGTTTATCGTTGCCAGGATAAGGTATCCTAAAATCGAATACTGTTTTATGGTTCCTTGATTTTGTAGTTAAAAACTAAGAGGGGCTATATGCCCTATGTGTAGTACATATCTCTAATAAATATGCATATCTCAAATTCTATTTCTATGGACCGTTATATTGACTTGAAATTTTGAAAAGAGTCAATATGAAATAAAGTTGCAGTCGAGAATCAAAGAAAATCTTTTAAATCTTTAAAGTATAAATTCCAAAATGAGGATTTTAGGTAATCTGGCCAAATTTTCAAGTCCAGTACCCGCAGCAGATCTTACGATCCCAGGTGTCCCCTAAATACATGTCCCCCTAAAAGGTAGATATGATCGAAGCGAAGCGTTTTTGAATCAATTCTTTTTACCGAAAATCTATGAGAGATAGACAAATGTTTTGGTCCTGTTAGAAAGCTGATTTATACTCTTTCTAAAAGCATTCGGTTTTTATGCCCAAGGGAATGTCTTGAGATAAATTCAAAAGCCGTGGTCCAGTAAAATTAGATTAATAGTAAGATTAATATTGATTAGTAAAAGACATTTTTGCGCAAAATTTATTAATCAAGTTGAACTTATGCGACCTATACGAATGTGACTTCTTCCCTGGACTTCTTCTTCCAATGCTTTACTGGGTGCTATGCAATGACTTCAAAATAAGCAGGGGAGTTTCCTTACACTAATTGATTTTAACTCCCTTAGCTATTTATGAACCGCATTTGGAAAAGGAGGGGAGTCCTTATAAACTAAAGGGAGTCATGATTTCCTAGGAAATTTCTACTCTAGGAGAGTTAATATTTCCTAGTTTATTTACTCTTATAGCGCAGTGCAAAATTTGCCGGTCTATAAAATGCATTTTCCGAGCCTCGAAAAGTTCACCCTTTTAAGGAGTGGGTGGTTGTAAGCTACTACTCTTCGTGAGCGTCCCCCTATTTTTTCAATGTTATCATCAGGATTCAAAAAGTGATCTCGTAAAGTTTGTAATGTATATTTTTTTAATTTTATCATTTTGTTTGAACAATGAAGAAACCGATGTTTAACAAAGCTTTCGACTGATGCAGAAATTGAACGACGATTTTTTCTTGTTTTTTATTTACCATAAAATCATAGGAGAAATAATTGTTTTCGTCTTTAAATAGTCTGTACATAGGTTTTCTTCGATGGTAGATAGATATATCTAGTTTTTATTACTAAAGGCTTTTTTCGTATAATTCAGCCCACGCTTCCAGAATCTTGCTTATGTTTGTTTGTTAGGTTTCCAACAACCCACTGTTTTTTATTTCAAAACTTTCAAGATAACCTATCATAACATGAGTGGGTTTTTTTGGTCTATAGAAAATTGGATATTTCTTTCCTTTGCTATCTTTGCCACCATAACTTCGACATATGGAATATATTTTATTAAAGGTCCGCGGTGTTGCTTGGAATTGCATCAATTATTTGAACATTCTATGTATATTGTAAGCATTTTTTTACAATCCTTTTTTCTTGCATTTTGGTCAATTTGATCCTGAAAAGATTTTTGTTTTATGGAGATCATTTTTATAATGAGAGAATTGAATCATTTTATTAGAAAAAAAAGCACGTTTCGTGTTCTACCCAAGCAGCATGCCTAATTCATGTCTGAATCTTTTTACGAATTTTTTAATTGGCTATAGGACATAAGATATATGTCAAGCTATTGTTTTTATTGTGTATTTGTAATGTTTGATAATTTATTCAGTTTTGATTATTACAATTGTTTCTCAATCTTTTGAATTTCCTGATTTATTGTATAATAATTTATGAAGTAATACTGAAATGAATTTGACTTTTTTTTTAATATTTGTATGCTATTACTTTATTAAAGCTTTTGACAGAATTTTTACCGCGAAATAAAAACGCACGTATATTTTGGTAACAGAAAAGCTATTGGCAATAGTTGTCAAAATTCAATTAAAAGTTCAAATTCGCTACTTCCGGAAAAAACATGGGAAAGTTGACATAATTTTGTGGCTATCCTATTTAATATGTTTGTTTCAAATTTGACGCCGCCAATAAATTACTCTTTGAAATCGATTTTTGTCTAAATTTGTTTTGGTTGACATGGCAACAGGTCAGCTTTTTTCAAAAATACGACGCACGTTTCCAACTATTTTTAGGTCTTTAAAACCACTAAATAAAAGCAAGCTAATTGTCCTTAAAAGCATTATATGGTTATATATTGAGGCCGGCGCGACTATGTCTATGCTGACGTACGCAAAAATTTAATAAAATAATCTACTCAAATCTTTAAAACAAACATAAGAAAAAAACGGACATGTGTCTTGCTCCACATTTTTCTCGATTCATTACAAAAGATTCTTTTATTTACATTTTGCTTAATATTCAGCTCTTGGTGAGACATATAAAAGTACAATTGCTTTAAATTTGCTAAAAAAGAGCTTTTTTCAAGCAGTTTTTTTTTCTTCCTCAGTTAAAATCTTCTGTGTTCTGAGAAAATTACTAACTGTTTGTCTTCTGATGAAGCTTCCTGTTCTTATAACGCTTGTTCTTATATAAAAGCGTGTAATTATAGATTCTTCGTGTTTCTTTTTACGGACGATTCTCCCTGATGAAGCATCGTCACAAGAAGAGAGATAGTTTGGAAACGCTCGGGCCGTCGCTTAAGCTTTTCGTCAAAACGTCAATGTAAATATACATTTTTTTTTCTATCATTACATTCTTGCTCTCCAAAAGTTTGTTTTTTCTTACAAGAAATGAAATGTTATGTATATGCGAGGTGTATAAAATAAATATATAAAATAATAACTAGTCAATCAATCAGATACGAGAATGCCAAAAATGTAGAATCGACGAAGATTGAGGGTAAGACATAAGAGACAAACGCAATCCACAGAGTATAAAATATTGAGTATGGCATAGACATAAATCTGGCAAGAAAGTTACTGAGACAGACTACGTGTAATACAAGACGCTGAGAGCATTGGTACTGAACTAAACACGGCGATATAAGTCAATTCTATAGTAATATAACTTAACTGGTATAGACTTAACCGATAGCGCAGTTGGAAGAGCAATCGCCCGGCAAGCGAGAGGTCGTGGGTTCAATTCCCACTCGATTCGTTACCTTTGAGATAACTGGGAAGT
>JAUJPO010088670.1:0-24100 GCA_032270745.1 Tiaropsis multicirrata | reverse complement strand
TTTATGAGTAAAACAAAGGAAATAAGCTGAGTGCAAAGTATGGCAGAGAAGTGCAATGTATCACTGTTCGACGGTAGGTAGTTGAAAGTTCTCCTCCATTAGGTGAGAGGACATTCAAAATTGAATGTTATTTTTTTATGAAGTTGCTCGAACTGCCTAGTGCAGGGATTGGCGTTTATTGGCAGTCTAGAGGTTTGTCTAAATATTTTGCAAATTTAGAAAGGGTTGTCAGACGCAGTGTCTACACAGCCCAGTACATTCAGATTCACAGCACACGGCACGGCACGGGACACATTATTTTTATAAAGTTGTTCAAACTGTCATAACTTTCCATAAAAAGTTCCTCTTGTCATGTTGCTTTAAGCAAACCTTCCTTAAAAGCTGTGATGGCTCACCATCAGAGTCATTTTATTTTAAAAGGGGGGTTGTAAAGGTTAGGATTACATTATTTATTAAGATGGTCCAAAAGCAAAACGCAACGTGAAATAAAAACTTGGTTTTAGCCTGTATGGCCGATTGAATACAAGAAATTGATAGGCAGAAGAAATGGCATAACGTATAAGAAATACATACTTGTATCTACCAAGTGGTTGTGAACTGGTAAAGGCTCTGGAGTTTTGATAAATTTTGAAATTCCATCGTTCCAAATTGAGTTCTTGATCCCCACTTCCACCTCCATCTTTGTTTACTGTTGCCTTGTAGACTGAGCACTAACACTACTTTTCTTTATTCGACTTCGGAACCTTCAATCTGTCAATTGTTCAAAGCTATATCGTACTATAAATTTTCCCGCTTACTGTTCATGCAAAGGATAAGTGGGGAGCCGTCTCCATCGCTGACACCACCGACCCCGCCCTCCGCCCGTACGACGATGACGTCATTTTCTTTATCCAAAGAAATTATCCATTTCGCAACCACCGGCCTGGGGGGGGGGGGGGGTACTACTTACAAGTACTTAGTCATGAAAGAGTAAGAGTAAGGGATGTGCCACTGCCGGGTGGTTCCTTCTTTTTTGGCTCTCGTGAATATCCCTCTCTCTCTGTCTGTATGTGCTGTATATGTGTTGGTGGTAAAAGAAAAGAGAGGTAGCCAAAACACAAGAAGTACAAAAGTACAAAAAGAAAAAGGAAATATCAATCTCAAACGGAAGTACACGCATGGGATTGTTTTTTCATGAGTCCATTTTTTAAAAAAGTTGAGAAAAAATTAACTTTTTCGAAGAACTTGAATTCCTTTCGTGTCGTCACTCTTTCACGATTTTGGGCAAATAATCGCCAAGAATTACACTCGGCGATCGTTGTTCGACCGTTGATTGAACCAAGGTCGTCAATACCCACCAGCAACACCACATAGATTTCTGCTAAATCGTTACTCACTACTTCTTTGATTTGTAAATGTTAATGGTCAGGTGATGAGTATTAAAAAATGAAAAAAATGTCTACGGTCCCGCCCCTCCTCGTTTTTCATAAATTACTTCACGACCAACGACTGCCTCGTTTTCATACAATTACCAAGGAGATTATGTCTCATGAGACTCAAAATTACGAATCTATCAATGGAGTCAAGTTTTGATAAGCTCCCTTGGGATTCGGTTACCACAGCGCCCAATTCAAAACGAGGCAGTCGTTGGTCGTGACGTAGTTTATGAAAAGGTCTATCTTGTTGTCAATAATATGAATTGAGAGAAATGCGGTGAAAGATTTGAGACATTTGGATCAAAGTTAAGAACATCCGAGTCACAGCATTGGTCGAAATTTACTTGTTCTTATAGAAGAAAGAGTGCACTACACGCTCGTGGAATACCACCCGTGATATTTATACCCAATATGTGCTTGGGTTAAATTATTTGAAACAGTCGTTTTTTGTTTGATTTGTTTCTTCAAAAAATAGCAGGCGGCTTATTTGCTTCAAAAGGATGAAATCTTCTCTCTATTTTTAAAGGAAATGAAATTCGTATTTTAAGAATGAATTTAACAAAATCGTTTTTCTTGTTGGCTTCATTGATTCTAGTTGGATATTATTATGCGGTTAAGTTTCTGCAAAACCAAAAAGGTATGTTCTTGTTGTGTAGGTTTTGAAGTTAAAAAAAGGCTTTGATAATCAATGGAATAACGAATTCTATCATCGATTACTGGAATAATGTCGATTATTAACTACTATCGATGGGATCATAAGAACGGCTTTGATAGCTTCGATCTTCCTACACATCTCTTACAACTGGCACAACCCTTAAAAGTAAAACGTATAGTTTTCCTAGCTAAGAATTTTGTCGTGTATCTCTGGCGTTAATAGGCGCAATTTGTTATTGCCCATTCATCAGGAGGTGCTCATTTTGACCATAGGGCTTAGTTTTGACGCTATCAACAATGAAGTCGAAGAATCCAACATTACTAACATTATTTTCAATTTCTTTGACATAGGTGGTCAATTGAAGACAATGACATCTATCAAAATTCCTTCAAAGAAGTTTCCTAAAGTTGAAGTAAAAAAGACTGAACAAAAACCATGTTATCGACATCACTATCGCAAAATACTTTTGGTCATAGTTTACAACCACCCTCACTACGAGAGTATATCTTTACTCAAAGACTTCTACCAACCGGTGTTTCCAAATATATATTTCTGTGGACCAAACACAAGATTGAACTCTTCGAAGGAGGTTCATGAATTTAACATAATCCGTGGTGTTTTTGGATATGAGTGTCTAGCTAATGCTATTCGCGAAAATCATGAACTAGGTTTTGAAGGCTATTTTTATATCAATGATGACGTGATATTGAATTTTTGGAACTTGATAAAAATAAAATTCGATCTAAACAAAGTATGGTCTTTTACCACCTTCAAAGAACCGCTAAACGGAAAAACACCGACCCACTGGTATTGGTGGATTTCTCCGTATGGATTCGATAAAGTACGTAATGCAGTAAAACAAATAGAGAGCCTATCCGGACGTTTTCCGTCATATAAACGCATGTTTAATACGCATCAAAACAACGGAAATGGCTCCATATACGCTTATAACGGTCGATCAGACATTGTTTACCTTCCTCGGAAGTACGCGATCCAGTTTCAAGAACTATCATCAATTTTTAGGCGAGAAGATGTTTTCCTTGAAATCGCTATACCAACGATCATACGTTTCTTAGCTTTAGAGAAAGACATTCAAAAACTTCACGGGCATTACATACCGGGTGACGTCCGGAAGAACGATACTCGAGTAACGGACAGTCGCCATTTTTGGGTGACGTATTTGAAGAATCCAAATTTATTATTCATCCATCCATTCAAGTTACAACATCGCTATGAGAATAACAGGGAACTTAATCTACTATTGATGAAACACATTTTGATCAAGAGATCACGAGATTTAGCTTGTGTACCATGATGTAAATTTTGATTAGACCAAAAAAGATCTTACCAGTATTAGGTGAATAAGGAGTACCCTGAGCGTTTAAGGACTGCTTACAGCAGCTGAAAGTAAATTTATTGAAGCCAACGCCAAGTGAATTTTTTCCCACAATACCCTTCAATGTATGATACAATATGAATTCGATTAAATTAAAAACTAACCTTTCTTCGATTCAAAATGTTATGTAGATTAACATATTAAAGCCCCACTCTAAGAAGGCTCTTAGGGAAAAGGGGCTGAGAAAATGTTACCTTTTCAAAATCATTTCTACCAAAAATCGTCTATACCACAAGAAGAAAGCTCTCATAAAAGCATAGTATAAAAAAGCCGCGGCTTTCTTATACTATGATAAAAGTATATAGAAGCTGATTTCTTCTTCTGCGATTCTTTTTTTTCGCTTTTACTTTTTTGCTTCTTTGTATAATATTTTTCGGGTACGGGGGCGTGCCATCCGTCAGGGTACTTTTTTTGAAGTTTCTGACAGGGTTCCAAAATCGTCAAGTTTACTCTGATAGGGCCGTTCTTTGGAAAATTTGCTAAAACATTTGTCTTTTACAGGATTCCTTTTTCGACCTCCGGGAGGCACGTCCCGTCGGACGTCAAAGGCAGTGCATAATACAGTGTGTTCTCAAAAAATAACATCAAAGTTATTCAAAAATACATTAAGCTCTTATTGACAAAAAAATCACTTGACCTCGATCTTAAAAATATGAAAGCTTTAAATTTAGCCAAAAGAATTGTTCATTTCATAAAATAGAGGTACCCAGAGGATTAGGTTAATTGTAGGCTAACTATTAACGGCCTATCAATGGCTACCAGTTAATGGAAATTGGCCTAAGAATAACAAACTTTTTCTCATAAAAACTTTTCCCCAAGAGCCTCCGAGTAAGGCTTTTAGTATGTTAATCTACATCAAATTTCGGTTCTGACGGTACCAAATATGGCAGTCCGTAAATTTTTGCAAGGTCTATTTTTAATTCGGCCAGACTATTCCCAACCTTGGACATATTCGATTTCCCAGGGCTGTGAAAAAAATATTCGGGTGCGACAGAAGACAAAAAGTGTTTTTTCAACGTTGTTTCAACGTATTAAAAAATGTCTTTTGTGCCTGCTGGGTAGTAAGTGGAGCGTTTGAAGGTGATTCTATATACCTCAAAATTTCTGACAGAGAGAGTTACTTTCGTTCATATTCCTTATATGGTAGACAACACTCTGCGTGCGCCTCTGTGTGGGTATCCAAATGAATTAATATTTTCCTTGTTTGTACAGGTTTTCACTTTTGCTGTGCGTTGTTGCTTCTGTATATTTCGGATCACTGGTCGAAGCATCTGACAGTGAATATAAAATCCAAGAACTAGGTATGTTTTCTTTTCATCAATTTCATCAATTTTATCAATTTGGTTAATATTATCAGATTCAACAATCGAATGCATAAATCTGGAGCAACTAGCGTCGTAGGAGAAAAAAAATTCCCACAGTTTTTAGAAAAAAATAAATTACGAAAAACCAATTTGTTCAGTAGAAAATATTTAGGCAAAACAAAAGAACGACCAAGGAATGGAATGTGATTGGATGGCCATTACAATATTTAATGCTTTATGTTTTAGCACAATGTCCGTTACAAGTGGAACCTCTTGGGTGCTGGAAGGATAAACGTAAATCCAGAGCTTTTCCTGATCAGGTAAGATGCTTTCAAATTGTTGAAATTAAGTGAACCGAAAGCTTGAAAATAATTAATGCGATTTTTGTGGACCCAGGGCTTTCTGTGCATGCGCGTTGGATGTTCTCACCCATCAGATACATGCGCTGTTTCAACCCTGTTTCAACGTCTTATTCACAATGTTTTAACGTTGAAAAGACGTGAAAATGTGTCTGTGCTGGGCAGCTCTCTTTATGCCATGTTTGATGGAAAGCTTCCTTTTCATTGAAACATCATAAATTCAAAAAATGAGATATTTTGAAACTTCATCTTTCAGATTATGAACAGCCGTGACCCTTCATCAAATACTGCTTTTAATCCGATGATCAATTGGGGAAAATACAACGCTTTCTTATCCAACTTCATTTGCGAGTGAGAACAATTCAATTATTTCGGTAGAAGTTGTTTTAGGTGTTTGAACGAGGAATACCATAGGTGAATGTTTGACAGCTTGAGTTAAGATTTGTCATCTAAGATTATTAGGAAAAGAAGAGCGTAAGATAAAAAAACACCCCCGTGTTTGTACGTTTTCAATTAGAATTATATTTTGTAATTTAATCCATCAATTAATTAATCACTTTAACCAAACATAATCCATCGAATAGTGAGGTTTATGTAATCCCCCTGAGGAAAGTTTTGAGCACAATAACTTGATTCTTCATACCGTTTGTCTACTCTCTAGATGTGGAAAGAAAATTCTGAAGAAAAAGAAAGTCAATTCAGCAGTGATTGGAATCCAGTATTACGGTTAGTAATTGGTTAATCGAGGCCAACGACTGCTAATCAAGTCCGAAAAGGATTCTTCTTGAACAATAGTAGGATGACTCACGAGTATTAAACTCTGTTCCAGGCCTAGCAAATACACAATGTTTTTTCAACGTCCAAATAACATCCAGGAACTGACGTTGAAAAAAACGTTGTTTTGAAATAGTGCCTTATTTTTTTAAACTGAATTTCAATTCCTATTTTTTTCACGTCGCAGCTGAATGCTGGGGTGATTATCTCAAAGAGAATCCAGACTTCAAAGTGCACCAAGAAACAGAGAGCTGCGTTACAGGTGGATATTCACCGTACAGTAAGAACAAGTATAATCAATGTCAAGTTCATACTGGTCAAGATGGGACAATGTTCGTCTACAGAGTGAAAAAGTTTTACAGTAAGTACTAAAGTACCAATTCGAAGTACGATTGCCGCTATTTACCTTAAAAGCGACTAAAATTTCGCGAAATTTAATTGGAAAAATGAATTTGTGAAGTATTTTTCCCCTAAATTTGACAATTAACTATCTGGTCTCTAATAAACTAATAATCTCAAATTTTTCTTCACATCAGGAACATGTCCAGAAATGGAAGGAAAATATGACATTGGAGGTTCCATAGTCACCGTAACAAACAAAGACGGGTTGACATTCCAAGGGAAAACAGGAGTAGGTCAGCTCACGATGGAGGGTGAATTTTACCGGGGTTGTTCCGGATCGGTAAAATATAACGGACAAAAGATGTCATTCCATTATGCACCGGAAACTTGTATATTGACTTATGGTGCAAACAGCGCTACAAAGAAGGATTGTGAAAAATGTAAGAAGTATACGGCAATGTTTTTAGAGGCTTGATGAATTATAGAGGAAATGTGACCCTGCTTCAAATGATACATTTTTAACTTTTTCCTTTCTCTGAAATGTAGTTTTAACCCTTAGCGTATATGCGTTCTGAAAATGTAGTTTTACCGGACCACAGTCTCTTGGCTATAGTTCAAAACCACTTCATTTAATAGCATATAAACCGAATGTTTTTAGAAAGAGTATAAAAAGAGCTTTCTAATGGTACAAATCTATGTCTATCTCCCATGCTACAAGCTTTAACGGCCATTTGAAGTTTGAATTTTATGTAAAAGAATTGTGAAATTTTTGACTTTTTCAAAAACACTGCGGTGTCAAAGGGTTAAAGGTCAAAGTAAAACAGTAAAACATTAGAAATATAACCTAAATAGATTACCGTCAAAATTCCACACTACAGTATTTTCTTTCATCAGCAATGACGTGCCCTTTCTACAAAAACCTCGGGTGCTGGAACGACTTTGATTCACGAAAGAATCCACGAATGACGAAATACGAATTCAATGACCGCGATCAAACAGATCCAGGGTGGTCAGGTAAGTCGATCAGTTGGGATGGCTGGAGTTATGGTTATCTTCAAGAGTTGATTTGTCGATGTGCTAAAGCTGCAAAAGAAAGTGGAATGAAATATTTCTCCATCCAGTATTACGGTACGTGGTTTAATAAGCTTATTTCTCCATTCCAGAGCAGGCACGGAAAACGTTGTTTTAACATCAGAACTTTATTTGGAGGTTGAAAACAATGTTGGAATAACGTTGTGTGTCTGCTGGGTTACAAACTTGTACTGTGGGGAAATCTAACTCATGTAAATGGGCCCTTAGATTTGATCGTCATGTTGTCGTGTAAACGGGCTCTTAGATTTGATCGTCAATAAACCTCAGTGACGGATGCAGAAGTTTTGACGGCTGTTTTTGCTCATATTTCTTTTAATATAAGGAAGTCAACACTCGCCGTCAAAAATGTTAAGCACATCGTTGATTCTTACCCCCTAGATATCCTAGGTTATTTAAATTTTCGAACCGCCCTGGATATCAAAAGGCGGAGAGTGAGGGGTACTGAATTATCTGGAAAGCCAATTTGACTAATATACCTATATCATCAACCAATTTCCATTTCCATCCATAGCTGAATGTTGGATTTCCAATGACGAACCAAAAGCCAAAGCACAAGGTGAAGCACATACTTGTGTGAATGATCAATACAAATTCTGTGACATCTCCAAGAAGTCGTGCAAACCACAAATTTGTGCTGGTGTTACTCAAAGCAACCAGTTGTACGAAATCAAACAAGGTATGCCATTTCATCTGTCTATCTGTCTGTTAGCCTTACAGTACAAATTATACAATAAACTCATTCCCCTAGACAGAGGAAGGCCTGACTTAAATTTTGAGGTATAAATTTTTAAATACTGTATGGTTCATCTAGTTACGAAATTATGAATTTTTGAAGTTAAAATTCACTTTTCAAAAAGTGTAAAAGCAAGTCAAAAGGGGTAAGAGTTCAAAACTTTAATCTCAATTTTATCAAACTACTTATTTGTTTAAAGGTCCAATGATGTGTGAAACGAACCCCTGTCCGGCAGACAAACAATGTGTTACCGATGGCCCGGATAAACACTATTGCCAATAAAAAGAAAGAGATTTTGTAAAAAAACATTTGTAAAAGAGTTTCTTATTCGTGGTGGAAATAAATATATTTTAGAATCGAATCAATAATGCTGCTTTTGTCTCTCACCCTAGTTCATCAACCCTTTCTATGTGCCACAGACTTTTTGGGGTACTTTTTAGTTTAAAATGAGCTAGGACAAACGTTAATGTCTCCTGAACCAGAAGGAATTAGAGATTGGTTTATAGCTCGTTGGATAACATTTTGAAACATTCGTCAGCATCTTATTCCTTTATTTATGGAAGTTAAAATACAATCCAACTCATGCTGAAAAGCTTCCCAATTTTCTCTGTATCCACAATCCAGACAGCTACTTCTATCAATTACTTATTCGTTATGTTTCGCCAACTTATTTGAAAAATTCCAAAAGAATTTTGAATTATTGTATATAGACATCTGAAGATGGGATGAACTAAAAGGTGATTGCAGTAAAATAACAGAAACCTAAAAGAGTGACGAATGCATTAAATTTGAACATTTCAACACATTGCGTGTCTTCTAAAGATAATGTATTCTCATGAAAATTTACAAGCCAAAAAAAGGAATTATCAAACTCAAAAAAACAAAACAAAACCGAGTAAAAAATTGTCAAAGGAAAATATAAAATAACTATCTATGTTAAATATTTACTATTATGCTCTTAAATTGATGCTAGCACAGTGGCGTAACGCCTTAGGGCGAGGCAGACGGGGGGCGGTCACTCCTAAAAACAAAAATTCATTAAAACAGGTCAAATATTTTGTAACAAAATAATGGATAATTTTTTCTACCAAAATATTTAACTTCACGGGATCAAAAGCTTTTCATCATAAAAAAGGTCAAACATCCCAATATCCTCCCCTATTACACGAAGATCCTTGGCTACGCCCCTGTAAACGTCTTTTAATAAAAATCAAAAGTCATACCATAATAAATTGTCAAACTTTCTGTCAAACAACAGAGTTTTTTCCCAGCAGTTATTACTAATTATCAGTCTTTTTTCCCTGACAAAAATTTGAATGACTTTGAATGAAAAATGACTAGGTTCTCACTGACCAATGGGACTGTTGAAGGCATTGTTCATTTCGAAAGTTGAGTAATATTTGAAGTCTCATTTTATATTAATTGGGTGGACCAACCAGGGAAATTTTTGGAAACTAACCTTAGATTAGCTGAAACCCTTCTGATTTTAAGCATTTAGAAAAAAAGAATTCCCTGGCTTGGAAAATCTTTTTCAAAAATTCCTTGATGGTCCGTAAAAAAAAAGAAATCTTTTCCTCGACTTATATACCTTATCGGACAAAATTCAAGTCACTTTTAAAGAATTTAGTCATCACTGTCCGACTAAGTTTTGTCCGATAAGGTACTGGCTGAATAATTTCGTATTATGAACAAAATTTAACATCTAAAACTAAAATGAACTAAAGCGTATCACTGGACGGTTAAAAAAAATAAAATAATAACAATGCAAATTAAATACCTGTGATGGGGAAATCTTTTCATAAGCTAAAAACCGGGCTATTACTAGTAATCCCGAGTCAATTTCACTTATCGCACACTTTTTCAAAAAAAAGAAAGAAATTTCATCATAACCCGACTCTAGCTATATACACAACAATGGTTTTTAGATTTCAAAGTTCAGATAAGAAAAAGTTTTCTTTGCACAAAACTACGAAGGCGTAATTAAAGATTAAAATTAGAATTTAAAAATTTACGGGTCGAAAAGCAAATTCATGATATCCATTACGTAATCTTTTATACGGAAGCACCCTAAAAAGCGGGTGTTTGCAACAATAAAACGTTTCCGTATAAAAGATTACGTAATGGATATCATGAATTAAAAGGACTTCCCCAGAGCTGAACTTTAAAAGCCGTGTTAGAATATAAACAAAACACCTAAAATTTATGTACAAATTATACAATATAGAGGTCTTGTTTTTCATTACGCTTCCCAAGCCGCTTATAACGTCGTCGGAAAAATTTCCGTACTTCATCTAAGACCAGGACGGAAGACGCTAATGTTATTAAAGTGCAAATATCGAAGAATCCCAAGGCTTCAGTTTGAAATATAGCTTGCAATGGTGGACAATACACTACCAGACTTTGACCAACCAGAGAACCAAAGACTGCATACAAAAACATCTTGTTTGAGAAAAATCCAATTTGAAATATTGATTTTGTCTATAATGAAAACGAAGAAGAAATATATTTGCAATTAGAAAAGGCGTGCATAAATTAAAGTTTATAGTAAGTATACAGGGTGTACAGTGTCTTAAATTGTTTTATTTTACTTTTTATCCATTTGCAGGATGTTTGGTTACTGTTGGGAAGATATTTAACGTGCGTTTTTCAGACTTGTCCCTTGCCCAGCGCCCTCTCCGCTTAATATATAAGGGGGGGGGGGTAAATCGGAGTACCATTTTCAACCGGCCATATCTCCTGCACTTTTAGAGGCTCTAGTAGCAATGTTATGAAAGTCTGAAGAAAGACCCCCGTCTTTCGAAATTGATTCGATGCGAAAATCAACTTGGAAAGTTACAAAGATGTTACTTCCTCCATATAACTGGTGATCAAACTGTACTCTATTTGAGTTCGAGCATTTCTACCATTTTTCTTTTTCCTTTGTGATATGACGCGATTTATAATAATTTGACGTCAAATAATTTTTTCGAAGTCCAATATATAAACACTGTTTTCGGGAAAACCTTTAGAATTTTTCGACAGACTGTTTTAACGCCTGCCGTTTTTAACGTCGCTACGAAAAATATTTTAGTGGATTAGATAAGAGAAAAAATTTCGCAAATTATATTTGATTAATGCTTTCTTCGATTATGAAAGAAAAAGAATATCTTTTGGTAAGTTTGATTTCCATTCACTATGGTATTAAATGTTTTCCGTGGTACAGTGGTTATCAACCTTGATTCCAGTACGGGAGACTAAGGTTCGATTCCCACTTGCGGCGGCTCACTTGGCAAGTAAGCAAACCTTCGCCCGGGTCAACCCATACCATGCGAGGGGAATTAGGTAGTCAATCCAAGGTTGCTGACGGGATACTGACTACGAGTATCCATAGTTGTAAAAACGGGCTGAAAAAGCTTCCTACAACTGAAACCAAATAGAAATAGAAACAGTTTTGTTTAGTGTCACCTGACATATCCAAATAAAATAGATTTTGAATAATCGAGTCTTTACAAGGCCTGTAGATCATTAACACAATATAGTTTACGCCGCACTCTTTTAATTGGTCCATACATTACAATTTATAACCGTCCTTTATAGCAAAGAAATCTTACTTTCTCTTATTTTCTTATGTGAGAGTTAAAATATGTGCAATGCTTTTGTGCAGAATAGTACAAATAGAAACAATGGGTATAGATCTGAAGTCATTTAATAGATTCAATGAATTTCATTTAAAAATTACTAAACTTATGTTTTCTTTTACAGTGCGAAGAGCACAAACGGCTCTTAGAAAGAGTTTCAAAATTGGAGAGTGAAAATGCATCCTTACACAGCAAAATCATCACTAAGGATGTTGCGATCGGCCTACTCCAGAGAGAGGTCAACGGTGTTTGCATAGGAAAAAGCCAAGAGCTGTTGGAAGCTGAAATTGCATCCTTACAGAACAAAGTTGTCACTAAAGACATCACAATCGACCTTCTTCAGAAGGAAATAAATGGTCTCCGTGCGACCGAACAAACAAAGGAAAACACTATGGCGGACCTCCAAAAGGAATTTGATATATGTGAAAAACAAACCCAATTCTTTATGAAAAAGTTACGACAGATCGAAGAAACTAACGAGGCATTAATGCTACGTATCGAGGATCTGATGCTTGTCGAACGCGAGCAAAGCGATCGCATCAAAAAGGCGTCTCGTCATATCAAAGCCTTAAAGAAGGACTTGGCTTTTTACGAGCAAGCGAACGATAAAATGGAGAATGTGATCAACAATGAACGCCAAGACTTCAACGCCCTCCTAATGGAACACCGGGGCGTTCTTAAACAGGTTGATGAAACTAACAACCGACACGATACTAATGAAAATAATTATTTAGACGCCTTGATTTCGGATCAAGTTGCAAGAAAAAGAGACTTGCGTCAAAGCTTCGAGATGGAACTGGCCCTATCACGAACCGTTATCCATGGACTCCAAAGTGCCAACAAGGATTTATCTTCAAAGCTGGCTACAGCTACCAAAGCCGAGTTTTTCATTACATTGCAAAGTGGTCTGTACCAACTGAAAGAGACTTTCACAAAGAAGAAGAAGAACTTCTCAGGAAGCTTCAAATACAAGAACACAAATATGATGAACAGAATAAACATTTTGAATGAACTTTTAGCTTTCGTTGATGGTGCGTTGAATAACGCACCATCTTCGCAATAAATATTTTGTAAACCTTCTTTTCTTCCTCTCTGCTTTCCTTCTTTCCATCTTTCTTTCCATCTTTCTTTCAATCTTTCTTTCAATCTTTCTTTCAATCTTTCTTTTTTTTTAAATAGCCTTTTCAAATGAACAGGGTAGATTAGACTCTTTTAGCTATTTAGCAATTAATCTAGTGCTGGCAACATGAACAAAATAAGGCGAGGGTATAAATATTAACTTGGTATGTTATCGCCGGGTAACCCACCTCATGGCGGAGGAATGGCCGTCTTTAAGAACTTGGTTGTTTTAATTCATTCCACATTCTCTCCTTCCTTTCCCATTATTATCTCCACACACCAGACGATCCCGATCTCGTCTCAACCCCCCCCCCCCCTCACTCAACCTTGTGCCTCTTCACCTCTTCATACCCCAATCTAACCCTTCCTTCTTCTCATCTTCTATCAACCTCAACCTACCATTTTACCCTAGCGGAGAGGCACCCTGTCATTCTTCATACACACCCATCTCACACCCATACTGCATTTTTACTTTAAAAGCTACACGAACAACTCACTCATAACGAACATCAATTTTGTGAAGATATAACAACTTGTAGTATTTTGAAAATTCACTTTCCTTATCTCTCGAAAAACCTTATAACATCTGTAAAGTAATTCAATGTAATATGTAATACGATGATGAATACTGTAACATGTAATATGATGTACGCAATACTGTAAAACAAGCATGGTGTCTTTAATTCTACCCTACCCCATCCTAGTCCATTTGGCAATTTTAGGATCTTTAAAATTGGGTCAAATTGAACAATTTCAACCTCCATTTTCACTTTACTTAAATCTGTGAGTTTAGAGAGCAACAAAATTCCTATTTATCTCTATATCAAAAAAAGTAATTCCGTTTGAATTTTAGTCTTGCCGTGAAAGTCATCTCATCTTATTAAAATAAAATTCGCTTAACTACTCGCCTAGGTTGAAGCGAGGCTCGGAAAACTCGCCCAACTCGCCTAGGTTCAAGCTTTTCAATGATGTAAAAAATATTGTTTCATGAGTTTTATATAAATAAAAAGTTGCAAATTTACATTTTTTTTCTTCACTCTTTTGAATAAGTTCGAGTCAAGATTTCAAATAAGCAATACTACATATTATATGAGTGGAGAGATCAAAGGAAACTTCGCTCGTGTTATATAGTATGTATTTAGAAAGATAGGACTGGATGGAGGTACATACTGAAGTGTCATTTCAAAGAAGTGTTTTCTTATTTCTAATCAGATCAGTCTAGATGATTAGAACTATAGCTACCATTTCCCGTTACAACCGTTCCTTCAGTTCAGTTTTGTGTGGTGTGTAGTATATTACACTATTATTTTTATAAGAACCAATAAATTTCGGCCGAAGCTCGGATGTTCTTAGCTTTGATCCCCCTTTTCTCCAATTTCAAAGCTTTTGTTAAAATTTACAAACCAAATCTGAGGCTCAATGTTCTTATAAAATAGTTCTTTATAAAGAGTGCGTGTTATGTTCTTACCTGTGATCTGCAACTCATTGCGTTGAACATATCAAAAAATACGAAACACGTGAATGTCATGGTTGTATCACGTGGTGTCACTATGTTATCCGCCATCTTGAAAAAAGAATCATAAAACGTCAGCGAGCATAATCATCAATAAGTAAAATCCGCCCGTTATTTTAAAATTTCATATCCCAGATCAAAATAAACAGAGATGTCAGAAGACAAGGCGTTCTTTCAACGTACAAATACCGTTAAAAGGACGATAAAACAACGTTCTTTGCCTGTTGAAATATCATTCAATTTCAATTTTAAGACATTTTATAAGGTATCTATTTCAATAGGACAACCACTAGACAGTTGATATCATCTCCAGAAGCTTTAAAAAAATGATTCATAAAATTTGGCTCTAGTAACAACTTACTCTTTGGTAAAAGACCAGAGTACAAACTGTCAATTCATAGAAACTTAATTATATGACTACCTATGTTCAAAATCATCAACCACGTTATCAGGGCTCTCTGCGCGCCTTTTGACGCTTGATAAATAGTTCCAGAGTTCTTTGACGCGCCATACGAAAACGTAGAACAGCAGGGAACGAGGTTTACAAAATCATTATTACTATACCTCTCTCCAGAAGATGAACAGCGTTCCGAGAACAATGAGAGTTGCTGAAGTGAGAACTTGGAGTATGAGATAGGTGTTGATCATAGGGCTCCGAACACTTCTTGGTTTACGTTTCATAATATCGTTGTCCACCGGCTCTACACCAAGGCTGTATGAAGTAGTAGTGGGAGAGTTTGAAAATTATTTATTTTTTAAGCAATTTTATGTTTAAGGTCTCCATTCACTTTCATTCTCAAAGATTGGTTTTTATGTGACCCGGACCGTCCCCTGGGATAATTAGCGACGCGAAACGTGACCTCGCTACGGTGGTCGATTTGGTTAAGACTCGAACCGACGACCGGCAACCGAGCCCAAAATCCGTCTCAACGGTCTTAATATAACTTAGGATAAAACTTTGGAATGCTTCTATCGCTGTGAGCATACAAAGAAATTACACGTTACACGTTTTGATGTTCAAACAAATCATATATAACATGAAGGCTTAAATTCAAGGATGAAGGCTTAAATTCAGAAAAGTTAAGAATGTCTGAAGGCTTCTCCCACGCACGACATTCTTATAAAATAGGTGTAGTGAATGTAATCCCAGAGTACACACAACGTCATTTCCAACATTGTTCCAAAGTCCAAATAACGTCCAGATAACGTTCCAATATTGTTCCAACGTCCAATTAACGTTCCGACGTTGGAACAACGTTATTCCAATATTGTTCAATATTGTTATTTCAACGTTGAAACAACGTTCAAAACATAGACAAACCTTTGAGCTGGTGGTCCATCCATGATAATATTTATCCAAAGAATTTGCATGGCATTCAAAGGGTTTGGTAGTTTCATCAATGTTGATATCATGATCAGTGAGATGGCTGCAATGCTCCTAAACAAACAAAAGATATCATAATCCAAGGGGTGGAGGACGCTTTACATTTTCACCCCTCCAGACAGTAGTTGTACGGTAACTTGAACCCTCCAATACACATCCAAATTTACCATAGTGTGTAAAGGGGGTTCCAGGTCCCACCTGAAATTTTCAGTCCCAGTACATTCCAATTCCCTCACTTGAAATATCTGAGATAAGGTCCCACCTCTTTACCTTACTGGGTCGGACAAGTTACCTGGGCCAAAAACAGGGTCTCACCTCAAAACAATAATTTATTAGAGGGACCCAAGCCATAACTCATTAACTTGACAATAATGACAATAATACACGTCATTTGATAAGTAAAGAGTGTGATTCTTTTTAGTTAAGAATTTCCGCCGCAGGTGAAACTTTTTTGAAAAATACTGGATGAATCAATAGAAAATGTATAAAAGACTCCAAATCCCACCTAAATGAATAAGCTCCCAGCATAACCTTTACCCCACCTAAAATCTTAAAATTCCCAACTCCCACCACAACATTTACGATCCAAATCAACAACCCCCTATGTTTACACACTATGTTTACCCATTGACATGATCCAATTTGACGTTTCCGTCGTTACACCCGGTCACATTATATAGTTGGTATAAGTTCATTGACGAGGAGGCAAGGCGTCGGTAACCACCGTATATATCCCTCTTTTGTTAGCTCTAGTCTTTTGGCTGGATTTAGATACCTACAGCTCCCGTAAAACTCAGTAAAACTATTTTGCGCCACTCATTCACTGAGTGGATAAAGAGCGAGATTCATCCTACAATTTTCCAATTATAAGGTGAACGCTCTACTAGCTAATACGTAGAAAGTCCTTACGTGCTTAATTGAAATCGAACGAAATTTCTTATATTGTAATAGATGCCTTTCCCCTCAGCCAGAGCCGACATAATGGTGCCAAAATCGTCATCAGCTAAGATCATATCGGCGGCTTCTTTGGAAACGTCGGTACCACATTTCCCCATTGCAATACCGATGTCGGCACACTTCAACGCAACAGCATCATTCACGCCGTCTCCCGTCATCCCAACAACGTGGCCCAATTCTTGTAATGCCTGAAGAAGTGACAAGAAGCAGAAATAATGATAAGCAGATAAATAATGATAAGTAAAAAATGTATAAATTTGTTCTTTGCGAAAAAAGAAATAGAATTTTCGCAGATCTTAATTCCTTTTACTGGGTGTTAATTAAGAGCTCTGCCCATAGTGAATTTTCGTAATTTGTTATGCATTAAATGTTAATTTGAACGTTATACAGGCCATTAAAGTATATCGTGTTATACATTTTCTATTAGGCCAATCATTTCTACATCTAAAAATATAAAAATATAAACAACAAAAAATTGACAAAGAAGAAATTGACTTTTCACACACCGGACATCCGCCGGACATCCGCCGGACACGTACCTTGACAATTGTCACTTTGTTCTTCGGACTAACCCTGTAGAAGATGGATATCTGAAATATTAAAAAAACGTCATCCATACATAATGGCTGCGGTGTTTTAAATTACCCACAACTATATTTTTTTCCACCCAGTTCCTTTATTCACCACCTGGTTTTTTGTCCCCTCATTGAACACGCCAAGATTTTGACGCCCTGAACGCATTAAGGTCGATCTCGCCTTTCTTTAATTAAATGACGTAACTAGACCACCATTGGCTTAAAAATAAATGCTATTCTTTTCAATTGGTTAAAAATGACGTAATACTAGACCATCATTGGCCTAAAAATAAATGCCATTCTATTCAATTGGTTAAAAATGACGAGCTACAAGTCGCACGATAGACCAGTTTTTAGTGCGCGCCTTTTTCCCGATCGACGTAACCTTTTCTAAGGAATTTCAACCGCAAAATAAGATGAGGGCTGGGGATGATAAATGACATCAACAATTACCTCCTCAATAACTCTTTTCAACTCATAACAATCCATCGATTCCAGCTGTTCACCAGAGATGACATTTCTTTGTTCTCTTACTTGCAAACCAATCGATTGCGCAACTGCTACTGCTGTATCTCTCGCATCTCCTGGTCAAGAAAAACAAAATTTGAGAAAGATAATTAATTCGAAAAATTAGTCCTAGTGACTGCACCATGTCTAATAAAAGACAACTGTTTGATCCACGCACAATATTACGAACATATTAGCATGTTTTTTTTTCAGACCAATTGATTGTGCAACTGCTACTGCTACGTCCCTGGCATCTCCTGGTCAAGACAAAGAAGGTCAACACAAACAATAATAATTCACATGACACTTCACCTTTCTTGTACAAACAACCAAAAATGGGATATCCAGGGGGAGGTACCAGATTGACGCCTATTTTGATTTTAATCTCTCCGGCAACAATGAGCACTCTCGATATAGGAATCCTACACAACACCTTGATCTTAACAAACATAATAACAATTAATAACC
Source organism: Tiaropsis multicirrata (assembly GCA_032270745.1). Classification (NCBI taxonomy): domain Eukaryota; kingdom Metazoa; phylum Cnidaria; class Hydrozoa; order Leptothecata; family Tiaropsidae; genus Tiaropsis; species Tiaropsis multicirrata. The sequence continues at coordinate 5,890 of JAUJPO010088670.1, read as the reverse complement.
TGTGATCATTTTGACTTGTACACCGCTGTCTTGGAGGACACGAATGGATTCCGGAACTCCTCTTCGTGGGGGGTCGATGATACCAGCAAGACCGAGGTAGGTGAGATTTGAAAGCTCTTTTCCATATGCAAATGCAATAACTGAAAAAAAACGTGGTCATACATTGAGAAGGCAAGACTATTTAGATTTGAAATCATATTTCAATAAAAACGAATGTAAAGTACAATGCTGCATAATAATGACATACAACAAGGTTTTTTACTGGGAAAAAAAAATTCCCCCAGTTTTAAAATTTTTACCCCTTTTTCGACAAAAACTTCTGTATTTTAGTAGGAAAAAGGGGAACTGCGGGAAATGGAACACAATACTTTCCCCTCTAATTGTCCGAAAAAAGTAACTTTTTTAATTTATAATCTCGATTCACCAAAACTAAAATACAAGTGTGGACTCAAGTTTCAATTTCAGTTTCAAGTTTCAAATAATCAAAATTATATAAAACTCACCTCTTAAGCCACGTGCTCCAAGTGCACGTGCTGCATCCTGAATGTCTTTTCGTTTATTATTTGTCATGGCAACTGAACCACCATCATGAAAAGTAGTTCTGCATTTATCCAGTATTTTTTCTACTGCACCTTTGACATGGTAAATCTCATCCACCTAACAATATGAAGGAAGATCGATTATATTTATTTTTGACAGAATCAAACTTTAAAACTCTAGCAAATATGAGCATAAAGTTATTACATTTAAATGACAGGAGAAATTGGGATGACGCACGCAGGAACAAAAGGAGGAGACACTACCCCATTTCTAGGTTTAGTTGTACCCCTACTAAAATCTCAGAGGCTAAACAAGATGGGTTACGTCTTATGGAACATAACAAAAAGCCACACCGAGAAAGGATAATTTGAATTATTAGTTTGAATTATTTTCAGACATTGAAGTTTTTTCTCTGCAAAAAAACATTTAATGTCCCAGCAGCATAAGTTCATCGATACTCCTCGATTCACGCACATCAAATAAACAAACTTTCTACCTCGTTATTGTAGGCCCATGTTTTTTTCGTTCTGACGGCCATCCATTTGTTTTCAGAAGTGAAGGGAATCTCTTCAATCCTTGTATACTCATCTCCCAAACGGATAAGCCCCATCTAAAAGACATACACAGAAAATTAAATTACTCGTGTAATTAGATTTCCTAGAAGACCAGAGTTTTGTTAGAATTGCATGAGTTTTCAAATTATAGGAGTTTGATTAAGTTTGATTAAGTCGGATGGGACCGAAGATTTTGTTCCAATTTTATGAGTTTTCGAATTATAGGAGTTAAATTGTAAGATAAACCCAAATAAACGCTTTTTCTCTTCTTCGTTTTTATCACTGAGACCAGACAAACAGTCGACAGTTATCATAGATAACGTTTATTGTTTTTGAAAGACTCGCTTATTCAAAACGTAAAATAGTCAGTAAGTCAAGAAACAATCTGGGCAGTTAAGACAAGTTAAGACACTTTTAATGAGTTTTTAGAAGCCATTAACAAATGTGAAACGACGAAAGAATGCTTTTCAGAAATTGAAATTACATTTACAGTTGTAGTCAGATGTAAACATCCGAAACCATCTATTCAAATAAAAGAAAATCCGCGAATAGTAGTCAAATTAGAATAGGCTCCTTCTCATTCTCACTTTGTCAAAAAGAAAATTTCGATCCCTTTTAAGATCCATCAAAAGAACAATTTAATATGATACCTTGAGACCGACAGTCACAATAGCTCCTTCTGTAGCTTGTCCGTGCAGAGTACCATTCCTTATGTATGCGTTGTTACAAAGACAACCAGTCTGAAACAATAAAAAATGGCTCCCTAAAAATCTTGTCATCAAATCGTGATGATTTTATTTATAAGAATATAAATCGAAGGCTTATTGAAAGATAGCTTTTTTCCCAACGACCATTGAAAATTCGTATTTCAATTTAAAAGAGCTTCCTAATATATTTATAAAAACACTCCACTCCACTAGACACGCATTGTCTAAGCTCTAAGGGTTAAATAATGGCCGGTCTTCACTCACCAAATCGCACCAGGGATTCTAACCAAGCAGAATTAGGACTATATCACGCGCTCGCATAACCAATACATTAAAAAAAAAAAAAAATTCATCAATGACGTCATATTAAGTAAATGGCTTTGATCAATAGTGTAACAACATCCTTAAAAATGCGAGCATTGCGTTCGTTTAGTGAAGACTGACCATAATTTAAGAGAAACTCGCTTTTTATAGGTGGTTATCTTACCTTAACTAATTGTGTCAGTGATAGATCAGTGAATTCTGAAGCAGGAACACCATCAATCATTACTTCACCATGTCCTGAGTATCCTATACCTGTTACCTGTTAACGAAAAGATTACATGAAATAATAACATGAAATCATGACATGAAATCATAACATGAAGTCATGACATGAAATCATAACATGAAGTCATAACATGAAATCATGACATGAAATCATGACATGAAAATATTATATGAAATCATAACATGAAACCATAACATGAAATCATAACATGAAATCATAACATGAAACCATAACATGAAATCATAACATGAAAACAAAACATGAAATCATAACATGAAACCATAACATGAAATCATAACATGAAAACAAAACATGAAATCATAACATTAAACCATAACATGAAACCATAACATGAAATCATAACATGAAAACAAAACATGAAATACATAGTAATATAATAATGATGTTTCAACTTTTCAAAAAGCTAATTTAAGGAATTTTTACATTACAGACCCCAATGAAATTAAAGTATGAAGATGCTTCTCATGAATGTTAAAGTGTTTATGGTATTTTTTGGAACTGAAACCCAGCACCACGGGTCGAAAAATTAAAATATGAAAAAATATCACCGGGTAATTAATTAATTATCAAAGCAAGAAGCCATATCCAACAAAACAATACTTTTGAGTTTCTCAACCTAGACTTTCTAAGTCACTAAGAGTAACCGCCAATATTTGTAGCAATAAAATACATAAAATAATAGATTAAACGCCCGAGAAAAACATACATTCATACCATTGCTTTTCTATTGTCAGACAGCACTAATTCTGTCACCGTCATCTCGTTCTTAGTCAGGGTTCCAGTTTTATCGGAACATATGACTGTTGCACATCCTGAGGTGATGAAATGGTGAAATTATTTCCAGAACTGACCATATATTCTTTCTTCCTTTATACACTAAACTATGGATGACTTTTTCTTGAAGTAGTAAACGGTGTTGGGGATGCAAGTATTTTATATTTTAAGGGGCAAACATAAATTGGAGAGGTTTAATATTTTTTTCTGTGAAAGGTTTTAAACTCTTGAACTATTAAGCTTATAGCTCCTTCCTACAAAATCATTAGTACAAAGAGTTCTAGAACCTTCACGAGAACATTAGATTTCGGTACTATACTAGAACAACTTTTCACCAGAAATTCTCCAGCCAAATAAAGCAACATACCTAAAGTTTCAACAACTGGTAGACGTTTAACAATTGCATTCTTCTTTGCCATTCTCATGACACCAAGAGCTAGCGTCACCGTCACGACTATAGGCAAACCTTCAGGAATCGCTGCTACTGCCAGACTAAAAGAGACAAATTTGATTTCGGTCCATACAAACTTTTGGTATTGTGGTCACTCAAAAGTTGATACTGGCAAAAGTTTTAAGTTAAAAAACAAAATAACAAATGTATAAATCAAACTTGCTTCTTAGTCTAGCATTTGATTTATGCATTGTTATTTGGTTTTCTACTTCAACTGCTATTGGAAGACAAATAGATCTTTATAAACAATTAGACAGGGTAAATGGGTTGGATCATGCCTTTAGATTACACAAAACATTACTTCAAGAATAGTAAAGAATGTCGTCATACCTGACGCCGATAGTAAACATTTCAACAATACGTCGTTTTTGTACCCAACCCAAAAAAACAACAAAGCCTAAAAAATTATAGGTATAAATAATAGGTCAGGTACGAGTACAATTAGAAAAATACGAAAAAGTGTTCAACTGTTTTGTAATTTTACGAGACTTTAGTCAAATAAAATTTTAATCATTTGAAAACTAGTGAGCACAATTTTTCTAATTGTACAAGTATCCGATCTGATAAAAAAACATAAAAAATAGTACAATATTTTGAACAATCGATGAAATAATTGCACACGCAGGAACCAATCAGACTCGATGAATAAATAGATGTCGTTTGTATCGTTTTTGGAGAGCTTTCCTATGGGGCAACAAGTTTTCCTTAAGATTTTGGAGTTTTGCGGTTTTGCCTGAGAGACAAAAAAAGCGTCTCTTATTAAAAGTAAGTTTTATACAAAGCAAATTGTTCAGTAGTATCATGCATACCGATGATCAAAATGGAATATGTGGAGAGTTGAGCGCCAAGTTGATCCATACTTTTCTGTAAAGGTGTTTTTGGAGGCTATAAATACGTTAAAATACAACAAATACATATTTATTTTACTGTTTATCTACCCTTCCCCTTCTACGATATACAAAAAAACTTATTTATTTAATATTTTATGAATAAAAAGCCACCACCACGATTGGATCAAGAAGTGCAACTCCATGCTGTCATAGCAATAAGATTTCTGGACGCATTGTTTTACATAAAAGTTTTTGTAAAAGGTTAAGATTTCTTCTTATTTTTTTAAGTTAAGATTCCTTCTAATATTTTGATATAGTATAATATAATATATTCAAATATTTCTAATAACTGACCTCTTCTTCTTTCATCATTTGAAAAACAGAACCAAATTCGGAATCAACACCAGTACCAAAAACAATGCCCTAAAATTGAAAGTTATTTAAAAAAACTTAAGATGGATTTTATATTTCAACTTTTTAAGCAACCAGTAATGTTCATAAAGGTTTGTCTTTTTGTCTGTAATTTTATTTTTATTTTCTTATCTGGAATAGCTTTTGACGTTGTTGAATGAAACGAGACTATTACCTTTCCTTTACCAGAGCAGACAAGCGTGCCCATCAGTGCAATATTATTTCTTTCAGAGAGACTAGAAGATGGCGAGAGTATCCCTGTTTGTTTTTTAGCAGGCTTGACTTCTCCTGTGAAACTAGATTCATCTATTTGTAAGTGGATTGCCTAAAAAGAAAATATTTATTTAAAGAGTAAAAATATATACGAAAGGTAGACAGGTATTTGAGAACACCACCAGTCGAGTTTAAAAAAAGTTGTGTCCATTTTTTCGGATGTCCATGTTTGGATGGAACAGAGTTTAGTAGAGCATGTTATAGATTCTCTAAAAAAACTTTGACATTTTCATTTTTCGTGAATCAAGTAAAAAAATATGACAATGAAACTAGTTCTTGCTTGCATATTACTTGTTTGTTGTCCATTGATCTGTATTTCAAAATCTCTAAGATTTTAATTACAGTAATACAAACTCACCTCGAAAAGACGAATATCAGCAGGCACACGATCACCTGTTTCAATTGAAATGATGTCACCAGGAACCAAGTTTTCAGCCAAAAAATCTATCCATTCACCATCTCTCAAACTAAAAAAAAGACACATTCCATTTTTTAAGTTAGAAATCATTACTAGCAGCTCTACATGAAATTCTTGATATGGTAAATTTGTTTTACACACAGTTTTTTTTATAAGAGCAAACCATATAAGAAAGAACATAATGCTGCAAGTCAAACAGCTAAGAACTTCTGATGATAATATCTGATTACAATTCTTTTGAAAAGAGTTAAAATTAATAACATTCACATTGAGAACATTTTGAATAAGGCGGCCATCGAAAATATGTTCTGTTCGCGTCCCCGAAGCTCATCAATTTTATGCGGGCGGGCGGGCGGGCGGA
>JAUJPO010088559.1:0-24100 GCA_032270745.1 Tiaropsis multicirrata | reverse complement strand
TCTCAGATCATATATTTCACTGCATCCCTTTAGAGCTACGCGTGGTGCTAGTGAAATACTGATCTGTTATCAGATTAGGTCCGGTAGGGCCCGTAAAACAACTAATTAAATTGGTCTCTCCTTTATAATGCTATTTTTGTTATGTTGAGACATTTTCTTATGTTTCATTAAAAAAAATTTAGAACAGTTTTACGTTGCTACAGATTTCTTCTCTTTATGCATTTTGTTTTTAGTTGTTATTTTAAGTCATGATATAGCAAGGTATCTTGTGCAGGAAAACCTTGAAGTTGGACTTTTTTTTATAAATTTCCTCAATTTTTCTGAAAATTTATCAAAATCTCCTCAATTTTTCTGCCTCAATCTCCTCAAAAAGGGAAAATTTTAATCAATTATCCTCAAATCTCTTCATTTTTGAGAGATTAAATGTTGTGGGAACCCTGCATACAGCTTTGTTTAGTAGCAATAATATAGCGGAAAAACATGACATACGTATGGCATGCTAGATTAAAACTTTGCAACCATAACCATATAAACTTCCAAATTGATTTTAAATCAAGTAAATTCTTATACCGCACTATCAACTATCAATAAACAGGACAGCGCTTATTGAAAAGAATACAGCTTTAGATGAACTGTAATTTTTAACGCTTTTAGTCTAAAACTGAAGATCGTCCTTTTCCAGACATGAAACTTTGGGTATCGAGAACAAATACTAATTACTGGCGATTTTATTATGCAATATACAAGTTGAGAACTCTATTTGAACGAAAAGACACCGACAAAGAAGCTTAATAAATTTTAAAATCTTATTCAAAGCTAATAGCTATATATTTATATTTTTAATTAAATAACTGTGATAACAATTTTCATTTTTCAGATACTTCAAGATAAAGTCAAACATCTCGAACATCTCGTTCAATTAAAAGATTTAAAAATAATTGAACTGAATGATGAACTCTCATCAGACCATTTACAACAAACCCGCCCTTCCTATCACCCCGCCTCCCGCCAACCACCCTTATTTACGCCCAATACCACCCAATACGCCTCTACTCACCCATATAGCCCTAATACAGCTCAATACGTCCCAAATACACCAGATTTGAACCAATATGTACCTAATTCAGACCATCATCCAAACAACCCAAACACAGTTCAATATATTCCCGCTTCGTCAACTCGCTATATTCCATCTGCGAACCCTCACGACCAAGATCACCCAGCTTTCCGAGCCTCCTATAAATATTAAAAGTCTTTAAACGGCAGTATTTAAAAACAATATCTTCCCGACTTTCTTCTTTTATAGATAAAGTTATATATAATGATTAGAATTAAAGAAATTAAAAAAAACATTATAATTTTAACGAACCATTTTCTATTCCCCCAACCGTATTCTTCCCAGATTCTTCAAGCGAAAATCCGTCGTCTCGAACATTTACTTCACTTGAAAGACTTACGTTTAAACGAAATAAAAAAACAACTTCCACCCTCCGCCCAAAGCCAAATTTCACAAACCGCCCAACCACCCTTGCACCCTGGAGCAGCACCTATGTTACCTGCAGCCTATAGACATTTACACCCTCAACAAATGCATGTTGGTGTTCCACCGCCCTCCCAACAGTTTCCTAACCGCCCGCCATTACCGCAAATTCCACGCCCGCCCAGTCATGAAGAATATCGAAAATACCCAAGATGAGTGACATGTAAAACGTATGGACACACACAAAGAGAGAGATGAGAAAGCACATGGGTGTTCGCAGGTTCTCAGCTAATACGAAAATGAAGTGAACCCATGATTTTTTGTTGAAAAAAAGCTGAGTACGTTGTTATCAAGATTTTCTCGATGTTGAGATGAAAATTTCACAAGCTGTGCTCATCTTATGAAGATTTGAGTACAATATGAGGTCATGAAAAACTCGAGTTAAAATTTCGAATTAACGCATTATGACGTCATTTTTCCAATTAATTACTGCTTTTTACACTTTTTCCATTTCGAGTTAATAACTCTAAACGCTTTTTTGCACTTTCAGCATTTCGAGTTAATAACTGATTTTTGCACTCTTTTTGAATTATTAACTCGAATGAAAAAAGCAAAATGACGTCAATATGCTTAACTAGAAATTTTAATTCGAGTATTCTGGACCTTGCACATTATCTATTGATGGTAAATGAAGAACAATATTACATTTTTCACATTGACAAACTGTTTTTGTTTGGTGGTTCTTCAGTTAATTTATGATGAAGCTTAACAAGGCTTAGTTACAGAAAAAAATAACGAGTGTAAAGTATTAAATAGCGGTGTTTTTATTCACTTTGAGTGGACTACACGAATGTTTTTTTGAATGTAGTAATTTAGAAATGGTCACATAATAGAAGTATATGTCTTCCAAATATAGGACAAGCTAAAGAATAGTTCAAAAAGTAGGTCAACGATTTGCGTTTTGTGCCAATTTAACTGTTACAGAAAACTATTTGTGGAGGAGGTGGAGAGTATAAGCTTTTTCTTATCTCATAATTTATTTTTGACCCCCAGACAGCGGTTTTACCCCCCAACAATCGTCAATTTTACCCCCGGCCACAAAAATTAACCCCCGGACATCACAAGTTTCACGAGCCATTTCATGTTACCCCGGGAACCAGTTTTTCATCCCCTGGAACTGCTCTTTCCTTTTCTTTTTAAAGTTCTCAAAAATGAAAAATGAACGATTAATTTATTTTGTACGTTTTTTTATTGAAATATAATTGAACAAAATTGTAAGATATGTGTTAATTGTTTGATAATGATTTGCACTTTTTTTATATACATTTTATGATAAATATTATAATTTAATTGGGCGTGTTTTTAGCTTTAGCCACTTTTGATTTTAAATTTCGTTTAACAAAAGGGAGAGAGAGATCTTAGACCTTAAACTATGCTGTCATTCACCAATTTAACTCTAGGTCCCGCACTGTGTTTTTTGCACTTTTTTAAAAACGAAATACTGGTAAATACTGAACCGAATTTAAAAAGTTGTACCTCAAGATTTAAGTTAGATATTCCTGCATGCCAATTCTTTTATTTACGATAAATGACCATATCAGTGTACTCGATCAAACGTTGAAACCCTTTTGAGAGACACCCGGTATGGTTTTTATCGAGCTTAGTCAAAACTATCAACCAATTACGTCACACAAATTTCCATGCCCTTGCGATTAACTGGTGTTGTGAATTATGTCATACCATCACAGGCCCTAACTTTGTGTAGTGCAAAGAAATCTATAGAGTTAAAACTTTTCATATTTTCTTTTTTAAACAGTAACCCCTACTAAAAAATATTAACAAGAATAATTATTTACAAAGATCAACAACTAATGGTGGCAATTAAAATCCTTCCAATTTTCAACATCAACTACAACAACAACAACATCAAAGAAGTTTAATCGTATATTCATAGTGAAGATGAAGTTGAAAATATTCCTGGCTGGTTATATTAATTCCTGTTCTGTCCTGTTACATTGTGGAGATTCAATCAAGCTCCTTTTTTCACCATTATGGTTACAATAACGTACAATACACTCGAAAGAATTTGGTAAAAAAATATCAATTCCTGTTCAAGCTCCTTCGTCATTGGTCATTGGTCTCCAATTGAACGTACACCACCCAAGCAAAATTCATGGGAAAATGCATCACATCGATCAGGGCCAATTCACCATTTGGCGAAAGAAGAAAAATATATTTGAACCATTCCAACGAAACGTATCAAGACTTGATCCACTCCTCTTCAGTAAGTCTCACTATTTATTTTTATCTTGTTTTTCTGCAATCGGGGACGTAATTGAATAAAATAGCATTGAAAATCTCCCCCTTCCCTCTAATACAGTGTTGAATATTGGAACTAATCAAGGCCTTAAAACAACTTCTCAACACTGTATGAGGGGTATAAGGGGGGGAGGGGTGTTGTGTCTCATCATTAATGTCCTCGATTGTAACATTGTCTTCGTTAATCGGTGTTCTCCAACTGGGGGAAGTATTTGTTAGCATACACGTTTTTTTATAAGAAATGTTCTTAACTTTAAGCCTAAAAATCAGACTTGGTTGTAAATTTTACCAAAAACTATGAACAACTTAAAATTTGAGCATGGGAATTTTCCTAATGAAAGCTTGTTAGACCAAGGGAAGCATTTTGGGGTGGACTGGGAGATTTATAAAAATGTGGATCAAATTTAAGAACATCCGAGCCTCGGCCGAAATTTACTGGTTCTTATAAAACAAGAGATTACACGATTTTTTTATAAGAACGTTGTGAGTGGAAGAAGTGTTCAGGAGTGTTCTTAACTTTTCTGAATTGATAGCCTTAAAATGTTCTTAATTTTTGCTGAAAAGCAGTGATTAATATAGGCTATTTTTAAGAAACTTTGGTGTTTTTAAACATTTTTTGGTGCTCTTAACATTTTTGACCTCAAAGCCTTTTTGTTCTTATTATTATTATATGGTTTGTTCTTATGAAAAACATGCATCATTTTACAATTTACTCTTTCCCATTATTCGCCTTCCACCTATTTCTTTGTGTAGGATCACATTGTAACCGATTTTTCAACACTGGATGTTCTCGTGTTATCCAAAGAAGTGTCGGTTAACAATCGATAATGTTTTTGTCGGTACGATTCTCGCATGAATAACGATCTTATCGAATTCCGAAAATCTTTCATTCGTATCGAATAGACGAACGGGTTTATGGCACTATTCGATACGAGTAGAATATATCGAATAACGTATAAATCGTAACGAGCCTCGCAACTGCAATCAAAGCAGTACTGAGTAACATTAAGCATAACCAAGGCTGGGATGTACGTTCCCATAAATATCGATAAAACGATCAATAACACTATCGTCACTCGTTTTTCCGCATTGTATCGAGACGAAGTCGACGTTATAGATGCGCTTCGTAGTTTCTCGCAAAATTGGCGTTCGTTGCGTTTCAAAAATCGATACATGAGCATGAAAGTGATAAACATGACCATGATACCACTCACTAACATGAAGTAGTTGTACACCATGAACGATATCGTCTCGTAAGGTCGGTACGTGATAAAAAAACCCGATCCAATCGATACAATCCATATGCCGATCGCGATCTTTACACAGCGTCCGCGCGACAAATGAACGCGATACTTGATCGGCCGCGTGATGCCAACATAGCGGTCAAGTGAGATGATAATTGTACTGAAGAAGACACTGAGTAACGTTATACACGTGATGCAGTGAACTACTTTTGATGTTAATCGAAGACCTATAGTATAATAACAAATGGAAAATAAAAGGTTAAACGGGATCTCTCTAAAGTGGTGCAATATAAGTATCCGTCTTTTAGAGGTATCAGACTTGTAAGAATTGAAATGAACTGAAATCAGTCCGTTCGTTCCAAATAATTCTCATAGTTTTTTTCTTCATTTTAGACCATATTCGATTTAGAGAGATGTACCACTTTCTTTGCAATGTTTAGGGTCTGATATATCCTATGATATCCAGGGGCTAAGAATTTGAAGATCAAGGATATCCAAGGGGTAAAGTTTAAAATTTTCAATATCCTAGGATATCCAAGGGGTAAGAATTTGAAGACCAAGGATATCCAGGGGCTAGGGTTTAAAATTTTCAATATGCTAAGATATCCAGGGGGTAAGAATTTGAAAGAAAAATTTAAGGATATCCAGGGGGTAGCGTTCGCAAAATTTTCAATATGCTAGGATATCCAGGGGGTAAGAATTTGAACATTAAGGATATCCAGGGGGTGAGGTTTGAAATTTTCAATATGCTAGGATATCCAGGGGGTAAGAATTTGAAGACCAAGGATATCGAGGGAGAGGGTTCGAAATTTCAACAGGGGGAGTAGGAATGATAAAGCAAAGTGAACTCACCTTTTTCATGATCCAATAAATGATAGACAACAAAGGGTACAGCTATGGCTCCTTGAAGAATGTCTGCTATCGATAGATTCACCAAAAACGATGTGAAAGGAGATCGTAAGCATTTCAATGGATCCAAAAATACCACTATGATCGTTAACAAATTTCCTGGAAAAAAATATTGGGGATCAGGTGATGTTAGCAATGTCCAAGGATAGACTCTTTAACAGTGGTGTGGAGACCACTGTTAAAGAATTCACCCTAAAACGTAAAATATATTTAAGTAAACTGCAGACCCGAATTTCACTACTAAAGAATCTACACTAAGAGTCTTACCCCTCACTGTTAAAGAATCTACCCTAAGAGTCTTCGATGGGGGGGGGGGGGGTAAAAAACTTTCGACGTAGGATATCCATTACGTAATCTTTTCTACGGAAACATCCAGAAAAGATTACGTAATGATCATGAATTTATTTTAAGAAAGTTTACCAATTACAAGTTTTATTTTATGAGTATGGTGTTTTTTTGGTTTCAAGATGAATATTCTGAACTTTTTGATCGAAATCATCAAATATTCTTAACATACATTCTTAAGTTCTTATCACCTTTCAGTCTTAAAAACTCCAAAAGAGTTTTATAAAGTGTATTTTTATAAAGAAATTTGTTGACTCTACTTACCAATGCATGCTATAATAGCGATTAGGCTCAGCACGATGGAAAAGATAAAGGTGCATGTTTTGGATGGTTCAAATTCATTGCAAAAGATGTCCTCGCCAACATCACTGCTATTGCTCAAGGAAATCATGATCAAATTATTCTTCCTTCAAAATCTGAAAGTTGTGGACCTGCCAATTTGAGCACTCAAGTTTTTCGAAGTAAGTCTCTTCAAAACGAATTTGTAGAAAAAATTTAAAAAAATTGTCTAATTTATTCAATCGATTTCTAGAGACTTTTTACGACGTGGTCTCAATTAATTGGAAGATTTTAATTATATGTAGGGTTTTTAAAAAACGTTTTACAGAACCTAGATCATAATCAACACTCCCACTCAACATCAATAACAAATTGCCAAGGTTTTACTCTGTAACTGCGTCATTAATCTAGCACAAAGTTTAGTGGTTTTGAGTTAATGGCAAAAAATCCAAAAATATTCTTGTTAATTATCTGATTACACGCTTTTTTTTATAAGAATAGCTTCTTATTTAAGAATAGCTTTTATAAGAATACCAGGGTTAAAATTACCAAAATTATAAGAATATCTTTATTATTCCCAGGGTGAGTTTCCTAAAAATTGAATTTTTGTCCACCACAAAATTATGGAAATCAAAAGTAGACAAATATATATCTAAGGATATGCCATAAAATGACACAATAATGCTTAAATCAAAATTTGCACATTTTAAATTTTAACAGAAAACTTACTCTGAAAAATAAGAATACATTAAGAATATTTTACCCTCATTTTGTTGCCAAATCGTAAGAATACTTCAACCAAAAGGTATGTAGACTTTTAAAAATGTGCTCCTTTCTTCAAGGTTGATGTAAATAAAGTCAGTTGTTGCTACCAAAAAATACCAACATGCCACTTTAAAAAGCATTGTATAGGGATGAGGGGGCAGTTATATATACTGTGTTTTTGGTCCTATTTTCAGCTATTTTCGAAAATTCTACAACGGGGTATCATTATCATACTAGCTAGTTATAACAGAAGGTTCTTAGATGCTAAAGATGATAGGTCACTCCAACTCGACTCCAACCTTTTTAAATATATACAAAGCTCAACTACTAGTCACGGTCATGAGACTTTTAACCCACTCAATGCTTTTGAAAATGGTCTGTTGGCATATGGTAGCAACAGCTAAACTTATTTAAAGCAACCTTGAAGGAAGGAGCACATTTTGTAAAAGTAGTCTACATACCTTTTTAGTCTTGATTGTAATATTTTTTCCAAGACGCTTGTATTTTCATCTCGTGTCCATTCGCCCTTTCATCTCGCGTAGCAAACACACTTTTATAGAAATTCAACACTCCTTAACTCAACTTATAAGGAAGTTGCATGTCTTATTTTCACAATGCAAAATAAACAAATGAAGGGAATTGTCAAACGAAGGGAATTATTATAGACCGTTGCCTAAGTAACCCTCGATGTTCGTTGAACGGCATAAAAGAGGGGTCGATTATATTGTGTGAATTTATATCTGTCATTAAAAGCTTTTTCTCTTTAGCCTTTCAGAGTGAATTCCTTTCCTCGGGGAAATCACCTACTGCCTACCTACACTGCTCTTTTTAAAACAGTCTGATCTTTAGATGGAGCCCGTCTACTTCAAATTTTAAACTGATTTGGAAGCAGACGGGTCTCATTAGGCTTGATTTTTTCTTCGACATCTTGAAGAGATGCTCTTAGTGGCTGAGATTGCCTATTGTTTTTATACACGAGTCAAAATTCGTGCAATTTGATTTGTTTAATTTCTCAACTGTCATTTTTGGTGAAGAATTCAAACTGTGCAATGTTGCCATATTAATTCTTTGTGAAATGAGGAAAAGTTAGTATGTGTCCAGACCCTTATGCTGTCAAAGCTTGTTTTCTTTGTATCTAAAGCTTAAAAGTATATATTACAAAAATAAATGATCTAAAGTACCTATGTGTTGATGGCGTTATGATTTGTTAATTACAATTTTATATGAAAGAATTTCTCGTTAACTCAAAATTTTGCAAATTAGACACTTTCTATAAGAACGTATTGAGTGTCCAAGAAGCTTTCAAATGTTCTTAACTTTTCTGAAGTGTTGGCTGAAGCCTTTTAACCTTGAGAATCTTAAAAATTAACCCTTATGTTCTTATACACAGTTTGTTCCTATAAGTAAAGTTTTTTATAAGAACAATAAAATTTAATAATGCACTTTTATGAGAATTTTCAGAATGAAATTAGCCAAAAAGAAAGTTAAGAATACCCTAAGAACATGGGTCGTCTAGTTGTCTATTATTATGTGGATGAAAACCATCTTTAATTTAACATATTTTATTGAATCAAACCCAATGCCAGGGTTAACTTTTATTTCATTCTCAGCAGATACCAAGACGTTTTCCAACGTTGTTCCAATGTCTTTGCAATGCTTTAGACGTTGAAACAACGGTGATAAAACGTCTGCTGGGTTAGTTCATGAATTCTCGACGATCCTTTACTTTCAGTTTATTTGGCAAATACCAAAAGGTACCCAATCTCATTCTGAACCGTTTTATCCGTTTTCATATCGGGTTATCATATCGGGATAACATTTTTCTTGCGTAATTGAAAACGAGGAAAATCTTTCTCTGAATCCGTGAGCTCAAATCCGTCCGTTCAAATTATAGGTATTGGCCAACAGTTTTTCTTCCCGTTGCCATAGTAACCCATGGTGCAAACACATTCACCTGAGGTACAATCAGCCTTTGAATGACAGTCTGAACATCGGTTCCGTTTGGAGGCTAGAGAATACAAAATGGTTAACAAATATTAACTATAATAAGAGTAAATCTTTATTGTGATAAATGTTGAGAAATAAAATAGATCGATCGTAATTTTTTGAGTAAGGGGTAAATTTGCCTGTCCGGAGGTCAAATTAACGCTTGTCCGGGGTAATAAAAGTCCAGGTGTAAATTATAAGAAAAAGCTTATATCCCCCATCCTCGTCCACAGCTTTATTTTCTGGAACAGCCCGCAATTGATTATTTTACAAAACATTTTAAACTTGTAGGCTCCAAACCGTTGATAGATTTGTTACGCAAATGTTTACAACATTTAGTCATATAGTATTTCATGCTATATGGAAGATGTTAAATAAGTTCAAAAATTTAGTTTTTTATGTCTTTTATTTATCGTAAACTCAATGAACCGTCCGGAAAGTTTGAGAAAACAATTTATGATGTGCGTAAGTTAGCATTACGTCACTTTTCCTAACGCATATCATGAATTATTCGATTGCGTAAACACTGTACCATCTTTCCGAACCATGTTGGAGCTTAAAATAACATACCGTGCAATGGTCGACAATCGTATCCATCCCCTTCGAAATTTTGTTTACAAAAGCACCTTTCGTTTTGACATTGCGCGTCCAAATGGCATAACATGCAAGTGTCCACTGTAAACGAACGAATAAGATAAAATGTGAGAATAAATACAGAAAAAAACCTAAATGGATATTGTTCCACTGGAAGTGTTATCTGCCAGGGTCGGATACAGAGGTTGGCTAAAACATATGGAAAAGAGTGCTCTAATTATCGTATAACCTTATATGGAAACTAATTACTCTCCATGAATAAGATAGCATACCTCCTGTATCTGCCACTGTCTGTACACAGACCCAATATCTACGGAAAATTCAAACGTTCATTTCCGTAGAGGGTCTGTTCACATTCGCAATTTCTAGTTTGAGATTTTTCAAGCTAAGCATAAACAAGAGCCGCATAGATGCAGATAATAATTTCTCTTAAAGTGAAAAAAGTTAAAAGGCCAAAAGTGCAAGGTCAATTTTCAGTTCTTCTTGATTTCAAAGTCTTTGATTTAATCGCTTGATTTAATAAGAAAATTTGATAAGGTAAAAGCGATCTGAAGAAATCATAAAACCCATTCCCATTTATTGAAAATAGGTTTTATGAGTTTTTGAGATCAATCAGTATTATATACACCTCCGCTTACATTGACAAAATCAAAAAACTCCGTGTACACAAATCACGAAAAAGGGCGGTACATGGGTGGAGGCGGTAATAACCGCGCACTGGAAAAAAAGAAGGAGAAGAAGAAAGCGCATCGTTTTAAGAAATATTTCTCTTAACAAGAAATTTTTAACAAACATGGTGAAGTGCGGATGAAATTTTGTAAGAGATTGAGGTAGCAGTAGAAAAATGAATTTTTTACACTTCTCCGCAGAGACTACGTCACGGGACAAAACAGACAATCTGCACAGAGTATACTAACGAGCGAGCGCTAAAGTTTCTCGATAGAAGAGCTTTATGAAAAATACACTCTTTTTATTTTATAAGAACAATTTTATAAGAACATCGAGCCTGATATTCGGTGGAAAATGTTTCCAAAAACTATGAAGAACTCACAATTTGAGTATGGGAATATTCCTAATCAATTCCGAAGCTTTTTAGGCATAACTTTCAGGGTGGGGTGGGGTAGGAGATTTGAGAAAATGTTGAACAAAGTTAAGAATAACATCCGAGCCTCGGCCGAAATTTACTGGTTCTTATAAAAAAAGAGTTAAGATGGTGCACGTAGGTTGTGAAAAACCTTCCTTACCAGTGCACATCTTTCCATCACCAGTGAAGCCAGCTTTACAAACGCATCTTTTATTCTCCGCGGTATCCGGCACACAATCTGCGTTCTCGTTGCATTCCCGACAATTGTCGTTGTCAATAGTGTCGTTATTTGTCGTCGTTTTTCGTGTTAAAGTTACGTCATTATCGTTATTGTTGTGTCGTTTTTTCGTCTGTAAGTTTTCGTCAACTACAATAAAAATCAACAAAAAATTAATTTGAAGTTTGGAGACCGATTGTTTTAAAATATATTTTGATAAAGTTACAATTTTAAATAGACTTTTCCAGAAAAAACCGTATCCCTTGTTGACTTTTTTTACCCTGGATCTCGCCCTGGATATCCGTACTGAAAATTTCAAACCTCCTGGATACCCTAGGTCCTCAACAGTGGGGGTACGGAAATACCCAATGAATAGTAATTAGTTATATTAAACAATAAAATATTCTTAACATTGTTTTTACAAAGTCATGTTTCCCATGCTCCTAAAACATCAAACCTTTTTCATAAATCTCACTTTAATTATATCATTCAAAATTCTCAAATTGATTCAAGTATCTGAACAATCTGCTTTTTTTTCAGAGTTTTAACGTTGAAAACACTAATCAAAGAAAATTCGGGTTCTTCAAGACAGCACAACGGTAAGCGATCTTTGATATTTATTTGTAAAAGCGTAAAAATGTTAGATCGATTTCCAGGTCACATTAAAAGTGGAT
The DNA here is from genome assembly GCA_032270745.1 of Tiaropsis multicirrata. NCBI lineage: Eukaryota > Metazoa > Cnidaria > Hydrozoa > Leptothecata > Tiaropsidae > Tiaropsis > Tiaropsis multicirrata. The sequence continues at coordinate 12,204 of JAUJPO010088559.1, read as the reverse complement.
TAGAAAAAAAGAAATTCGTTACTTTGCGACAAAGGTCGTGCGAAGCATTCGGAATATATTATTTAGATCCTAAAACCGACTATATTAGACCCATTATTTCGATAGAATCTTTTATATCTTAAAGCCTAAAGCTATACAGTTCTTCTGATGCAATAGACGTTTGTTAGGAGTTACAAGAACAAACAAGTTCCTAGTCTATCTAACTTATTCAATCCCTATTACCTTCGTTAGGTAGCAAAAGTCCAGATGGTTTCAAATTCTTATTTTCTTCTTCTTGTCTTTCTTCAATCGCTTTATAGATGTTCAATTTCTCTTGTGAAAGCTTACAACAACCGATCTTTACGCACCACGGATCGCAAAACAGCCTGCAGAATTTCGGACATAACGAATTCTCGGACAAAGATACCGTATTACGGGGAACCGCTTTTTCCGGATTGCGGGCGTGGTAATTGATCAAAGCTTGCCGCCTCCAGCTTGTATAGGCATTTTTTTGATGGTCTGTAAAATGTTTATAAAGATCAACTTTAGTGCCGCCCAGGGCGTCCTTTTTGGAACCCTTTGTCTGTGCCCCAACGCCTGCATTGACGTTATTAATGTTTGTGACTTTATTGGTCAGGTTATATAAGTTCTGTATAAAATGTTTCATTTCGGAAAACGGGGATTGTGTTGCATTCCCGGTTTGTTCCGATCGGGATTGATGGTTACTGTCTGATTTCCCCGATTTCTCTTTTTGAGGGATGTAAGGTGTTTTGCCCTCTCTGACTATGATTTTGTTGGCGTTTTTGATGATTTTGTTAGATAATGTTTTTGTAGCTTTATCGAACATTTTAAGCATATCTCCAATGGTCTTGATATTGCTTTTATTGTCATCATCATTGTTCGCGGTACTCTTGCTACCATTTTGATTCGAAAGATTTCCCCGCGTTTCTGCCGACGTTTCATTTTTGTAACCATGTGGTCGATCGAGTTTAGATCTTTCGCTAGCTTGTGTCTCGATATCCTTTTGTTTTTCGAACGTTTGACTCGCTTGTTCATCACGTTGGTGAGCAGCAAGGCGTGGTAAATCGAGGTAACTGTGATCAATGAAGGCATTCTGAGGGATGTGTTTTTCATTACTTTTGTGTTCATCATGATCATGTTGATGTTGACTCTCTTTAATCTCCTCGTGATGTTTCTCGACGTCCGAAATCACTTTTCCCGCCTCTTCATCATTGTTAGGGGTGTGTTTTTGTTGGGCATATTCACCGACGCCCATTGATTCACCCACGTGGACGCTGTTATGACCGAATGGCCTGTGCTTCAACTCATTCCCTTCCCGTTCTTTCTCCACTTCAACGAAATGCGTTTGATACCGGTCGTCTTTGACGTTTTCTGGCAGATTTTTGATGTCATCCTTACTGGTCGTTGTGCTTATTTCCGCTTTATCATTATCCCGGGACGAATGCATGATAACGTCTCCGTGGACCGGAAGAGTGGGCGCACCGACAAAATGTGTACCCGGGGCTTCATTCATCGCAGCCAGCGCAACCGGATGGGGAACTAAACTGGCGCCCGGGTTAACTAACCCTTGCGGCCCTTTCCGTATTTCTTCGTGTATCTCAGAATACGGATTTCCGTACTGGTCTACAGAATGATAGGTGTAGACGTCACGGATGTCAGTGTTTGGGGCGTTCAAAGGGGCGGGGATAGCTTGTGGTCCAACTTGTTTCAATGGTATAGTGGGCGGTGGTTTAGTAGGGCTGATGTAATCTATAAAATAGAAAAGTGAAAAATATGAATTTGTGTCGATGGTTTGATACCATGAGAGCCTAGGGGTGGTACTTCGGGCAAAAAAGTGACGACGGATATATGCAAGTAGTAAGGGCATCTTTTTCAGACTTCGAAAGTCTCTCTTAGGGTTAAAGAACCCCAAAATTGAAAATTGAGTCTCTCAAAGAGTCATAGTTTTGAAAAGTTTTAGTCGAGATTTTGAGAATTTTTAGTCCCTGTAAGGGCTGTAAAATTGCGGACAAAACGTTTCAAAATCATCACTTTGGAGAGAGTATTCCATATTCTATCTGGTTTTTAGTGACTATTTTATGAAAATAAACGAAGTTTTAAGTCTTATTTTCATAGTACTGAGTCTTGGACTATTTTAAGTTGGTCTCTGTCTCAACTTTTAGAATCGTTCATTGAAAGGTGAAAAGTTGGTCTATTCACATACCTTCGCAGTTAATACCACGGAAGCTTAAGGCGCATGCGCAATGATAATGATCAACAAATTCGTGACACGTTCCTCCGTTCAAACATGGATTGATCGGGTCACATTTCGATTCCACTGAAAGGTGAAGAAAATAAAGGAAAGTTAAGAATCAATGTTGACAGACATACCCTGGTAGAAAATCTTCAAAAGATTCTTTATTTCTCTCAGTACCGCCAGAAATTTTTTTTTTTAGAATTCTAACAATTATTGACAAGTGAGAAAATTTGTAGGGTGTTTTCTCTCTAATGGAACGCTCTGAAACCGTCATTTTTGCTTTAATGAAAAGCAAATTTTATCAACTTTGAAGACAACATTTAGTTTCAAAAGCATAAACGATTTTTGGCTGGGAGGTACAACTGAAAGAGTTAAAGGACTTTACTAATTCTTTGAAGAATCATTCTAAGATCTTTCAAGATTTTTTTCTTAAATAATTCCATCTTTAAAGATCTTTCAAAGACTTTTTACCAGGGTAACCCTTACAAATACTAGTTATACATCAGATCATTAAGGGCGGTGATTTATAAACACGCCCATTTCAACTTACATGGCCATAGATACAGTAGAATTTATAATAACAGTTTTATCTTAGCTCGATACGTTGTACGGTAAATCATGTCACTTACCCAACGTTTTTCTAACGTTTTTCTAACGTTGCGTGTCTACTGGGTAAATAATTCTAAAGAGAAGATATTTCACAGACCAGATTTCATAGCCTAAATAATTTACAGACCAGATTTACTCACTTTCACATAGCCTTCCTTTGAAGCCAGGAGAACATTCACATTGAACACCATGTTGTGTTTCTGTGCATAATCCGTTGTTGTGGCAAGGGTTTGGATGACAATGATCCAATACTGTGTGGAGAAAAACAATATACAGACCAGAGTTATAGTCATTATTTTAGCACTATTTCAAAATTTTGTTTTAGTTTCAAGCCTCGACACAGTAGGCACACAACTTTATTCCAACATTGATTCAACGTCCAAATAATTTTCTGGCGTTGAAACAACCTTTCGTGTCTGCTATGAAAAATCTAAAAAGTTTTTTTTTTTATAAGTTGCTGGCGGACTGAAACTACATTAGAAAATATAGCTATCAATAACCCGATATTAAAATTTCGAAAACTGAAATGGATTTAACTTACTGCTGCAAAGGTTCCCTTTGAATCCAGCTTTACACGTACAAGTGAAACCATCGATATTCGGGGAACAGATTCCGTAATGACATGGATTCGGGAAACATGCATTTCGTCCTTGAAAAAGATGAGAAATAGATAAAGTTAGTAGTAGTGTAGAATCGATAGATACAAGCCCTCTGGTGCCTTGGAATGGGTTCTACCCTCTTGGTAGTAGGAATCACACCACAGCCAGACATTGAAACCCTACAATTACGAGTCGCAGAACCATGGCGTACACAGAGACACTCGAACTACACAGGAGAACATATCATTCTCACAGGTGTAGAACGTCGTGACTGCCACCGCAATCCACAATGTCGGAAGTATCTCTTGTAACAGAGTTATTGTACCCAATTTCCCTTACATGGCATGAATTGACTCGGGTGAAGGAACATTCGCTGAGTATCGAACTCGGACCCCCAGGGCGGAAGTCAAGTACTACTATATCCTACACGGCATATTTAAATAAATTCGCAATACATAAAATAGTAAATAAGAGTCGATAATATTTTGAGTAATCTAAGACTAGAGCGCTCTTTTGAATGTTGTACGGGGCCTGTGGTCGGCCAGCCAACTCGGCTAATCTATGAACTCTTAAATGAAAACGAAATAAGTAGGGGATAAAACCGGGAACCCTTTAGCCCGGTCTACACTCAGTGCGCACAGCTCTCGCCTTTTATGTTTCTATGTTCTGATTGGTCATGGAGCTAACATTATGTCAGTTTGTTATGTAATGTTTTCTCCGAGACCAATCAAAACAGAGAAACATGAAAAGCGCGCGCTGCTCTCGCTAAGTAGAGACCGGGCTTTAGTACGCGAGGCTGACACTTAAAACCAGGCTATCTCTCCTTACATTAATTCACGATATCCATTACGCAATCTTTACTACGGAAACGTCCATGAAAGACGGATGTTTGCCACTACAGTAGACTACGTTTTGTAGTTTTATTGTTAAAAATTCAAAACTGGTTGCAAACACCCGGGGCTTTTTAGAGTGCTTTCGTATAAAAGATTACGTAATGGATATCACTAATTCTGAATGATGACGTCACTTACTTTCGCAGTTAGCTCCAATCCAACCAGGTAAACAACTGCAATAATATTTATCAGGGTGTGCTGTACAAACTCCACCATTCAAACATGGACCATACTTGCACACAGCGTATCCGTCTAAAGATAAAAATTTTTCAATTCATTTTTCTCTGTATACGAACCATGTTTTTGCCGGAGTTGCGCTGAACCATAAAGTCAAGAATTTTAACAAGGTTATATATTCATACAGTCGAAGCTCCAATTAGCGGACACCCCAAAAGGCGGACAGCTCTGATTAGCGAACAGATTTTTTCCCCCGAATTTAGAGCTTATATTACTAAACGTTCCAAAAGGTGGACATCTCCAATTAGCGGACATCAAGTCGAATTCCCGATGGTGTCCGCTAATAAGAGCTTCGACTGTATATATTTAGTTTCGGACGCAAAATGAAGCAGCCACTAGGGAAGTGTTTATATTTGTTAATATTTAGTACTGTAAAACGTTAGTTATGTAAAGTCGTATGATAGTCGAATCTACGCAGCTGTAGTTAGCATTGTATTTTTTGTCATATATAAAGTTGGAACTTTCGGCCCGTGTGCGTAAAGTGGACCTTAGACTGTGGTAATATTGACTTACGATTAACGTGCTCTTCAGGTAAAGTGATTGTTTTCTCAGGTACAAATTCATCGTGCGTGTTATGTTGGATACTTGTATCAGCCATTGCATCATCAAACGTTGTTTTGCCTTTAAGTTTGTGATGTTCTTTCTTTCGATGCATTTCAATCAGTTTTTTCATGTTCACAGTTGGTAAATTTCTGATTTGTTCCAACACTAAAGGATCAATATCGTTGTGTACGAAGTGAGATTCTTTGTGTATTAGACGCGACGGGGAAAATCCTGCTGCTAGGCTACCATGTTGTCCACCACAATTCGGACATCTTGTTTTGCCGGTTACCGATAGTCTCTTGTTTTGATTGTTTGGCTGATTGGCTGCTACTGCTGTATTACTGATGAATGATGCTTCACCTGTGCTTCCCCCTCCAAAGGCACCACCTAATCCGAAGGTACCGCCCTCATTTAAACCGCCCTCCGCCAATTCGTTTCCGCCCATCATCATTGGTTGTTTTAAGTCAATGATGTTTTTAGAAAACATTGATTCTCCGATGTGACTAAGATCTTGAATGCTTTTGAAATTATTGGCATCTAGAAGCATATTGTTTTGTGCCAAATAATAAGGATTCGTTTTCATCTGTTTTTCCGCTTTGGCTAGCTCCCTTGTATTTAAAAGCGGCTGCGGTGTAGCCTGCGGTTGATTCATAGCGACGCTTTTGACTGGTACTAATTCAGATCCTACTTGCATTAAACCTGAAGCAGCTCTTTGTTGTTCTGGATGCATGAAGGCGTTGGTGTCAGGTAACATTGCTTTGTTTTGATCCAGGTTTGATAAGCTGTCGAGAACGCTTTCAGGTAAGGGGTCGTTGAATTTCCCATGTGATAACATATCAAGGAGCTGTTCAGGCGGTGCTAAGGCTTGATCGGTGAAAGGATCACTTTTTGTGGGCATCATGATGCGACGGACCATTTCGTTCGCTACGTCTTTCTTGCGGGCCGCGCGGTCGATGGATGCGATGAGATTTTGTTCGCTTTCGGTCAGTGCTGATGCACGAGTGTTGATGTCTAACGAATCCGATATTTGATGGATTGAATGTTGGTCTTCGTTTGATGTTGGTGCTTCCCCGAGTTCTTGTTTGGGAGATTCCTCGGCTGTTTGTTTGGCTTTGATTTTTGCCTTCGAAATGCTAGTCACCGAGTGTGGGGATTTTCCTGTAGATGTCTTAAGATTTGATGGTTTGTGGTGTCTGGCTGAGGAATTCTGCTTCACCATCTTCTTCGTTTTAGTGGCTTTCTTATCATGTGCTTTCTTTTTAGTTGAACGGCTTACAGCTTCTTTATCTACAAATTCTGCCACACTGGCAATATCCCCAATCATGGGAGAAGGAGGGGATTCCTTGGTCTTGTATTCATAAGCAGAAGATCTCGTTGTATCAGATTTCGATTCTTGTTTTTCTTCACCGGTCGCTAGGTCAATATCTTTCTTCATTTCGGCATTAATAGCATCTTTTACTGAACTGTCCAGCAAATTATCTGCGGTAACAGCCTCTGAGAAGGCCGGATCACCCTTGATGGCTGTTTCCGTATTCATAAAAGTAGTTGGCGCATATTTTGAAGACGTTTTGATTGGTTCTAGTATAGAATCCATCATCTTTGAAGGGTCACTTGATTCTAATTTCGAAGACATCAAAGGGGAATCACCACCAGCACCAACCCTTGAGGATTCACTAGTTTGAAGATCTCCTGATTCAAGTTTTGATGTTACCATGGAATCACTCATTTTTGATAATTGCCCAGAATTATCGAGAAATTTTGTGAGCAAATCTGATTTCTGGCCACCGACTCCTAACTGCCTACTTGATGCTTTGCCCTCCAGATTTTCCAAGGCACCAACATCAGAATCAGTATCACCTTGTGTTTCCTGAAGACTCTTCAGAAAGTCCTTGCTGCTACTATCAGTAACCATGTTATTTCCTTTCAGAAAATCCACCTCAGCTGGTATATTTGATTGCAATACAGCTTCATCAAGGGACTTGATACTGGATTGTGGATCTGCAGACATCGGTAGAATGTTGCCCTTCTCTGAATCCTGATCCATCATGAGATTCTGCTCCAACGATTCTGGGTCCTTGCCATCAGCATTAGTAAGTAGATTATTAATCATTTCTTTTTTGCTTCCTAAGACGTCTTTGTCTGGTGCATTAATGTTACCGACAGCGTTGGAGGATGCATCTCGACCTTTAACTACCCCATCCTCATCAATCTTCGACGCGTCCAATGAAAAGACTTCAGCTTTTTTATGATTTTCGTCTTTCGTGAAACGGATTGCTTTGCTACTGCCGTGTTTTGTGACACTGTCTTTCTTTGCTAACGTGTGATAATGTTGTTGTTGTTGTTGTTGTTGTGGTTGTTGTGGATGTGTGATTATATGCCGTGTAAAATGTTGTGTGCGTTTTTGTTGTTTTGTTTTTGAACGTTTTGCAATGTATTGTGATCGAATTGGATGGTAGCTCAACGTAGTCTTGTGTTGTTTTACAGAAACAAAATGGCGCTTTGAAGACGAGTGGTGTGTTGCGGTGTTATGCTGGTGTGCGTGGTGATGTGTGATTGTGTGTCGTTTGTTTTTATTGTCTGTTAAATGATGTCTTTTGTGTTGTGTGTCGTGTTGAGCGTATGTTTCGTGAGAAGTGATATATTGTCTTTTATCAGTTTCATGTTGTTTGTGTTTTGGCGTGTTGTAGTTGTTATGTTTTTGTGCTTGAGTCTTTTTGCTGGTCTTTAAAATCTTACCGTCATCCGAGTTCTCGTGGAACAGATCTGGTCTGCAAAATACACATCCTATAGTGATCCAAATTCCAAGTAAACAAATAAGGCGCATGACTATCCGAGCATTTAAAGTACAATTCCTTATAACCAAAAAAAGTACGATTTACCAATTTCACGTTACGCGTGATAAATACATTTTTTTACGAGCCAAAAAAAACCCAAAATATTTGTCTCGGCACAAAAGTAATAGGATTCTTTTTAAATGATAGTATGTTTCTCTAACAATTCAAACAAAACTAATCATGTAGAACGGGAGGACTCATCTTCGGCATAAAATGTTTTTAAAAAGTATTTAAGATTACATTGGTTTTAATGTTACTTTCAAAAATAAACATTCGAAATTATGTTTTCGAACAATTTTGTGTATTTTAGCATGAACAAACGTACAACTTGTTGTTTTGAAAAACCATAGATATATGGATAAACCAATAATAGAAGAAAATATTCGATACTATTAATATTTCATAGGTTAGTCATAGGTTGGTCTGACCTACTAGTTGTATAAAAGAAATTGTAAAATTCATTTTGACTCTTTGTTTTAGCCTAGCATTTTGATGAAATACAAAGCACTCTGTTAATAGCCTTAATAGGTTTCTTTCACCGTAAATAATAGATGCTTTGCTTCTGCTAATCGATTTGCCAGTAGAAAAGCTTGAGTGTAAAGTCGCCCAAGAACAAAAGTCCTTCATCATTTTCGCACGCTTTAACATGAGTTCCCACTGGCACTAAGGTATGCAGCACGCATCATTCTTGAGGAAAAGATTAAATGGAATTCTATCCGATAACAATTCACTGCTTTGCGCTACTGTTTTTAAAACAAACTTTGACAAAGTACCATCTTTTCAAGCATGAAGTTTTTTTTAAATGAATGAAAGAATCAACAAAATTGTTGTTGTTCTCTTTTTTACGACTTACCTCCTAATTTACATTGAATTAAATCTTTCATACCAAACAATTCTTCCGGACGGAGGAGTTGTTCGTGAAAATAGTATTGGAATATACTGTACCATTTTTCACAACTAATCAGAAACGTACCAGGTTTTTGGTACCGTGGTTCATGCCCCCCTTCCCCTGAACTAATCCCATGTTAAATCCATGCGAAATTTTTCTTAAACTGCTCAAGATTATACGGTTTCTATTTCTTACAAAGCTAATATCGCAAGTAATGGAATACGGTTTAAGCATACATGGCGCTTTGCCAAGTTCTTTATCTTCGTGTCATTCCAATGCTAATAGCTTTATTTTCTAAATTGTATAAACTAGCAATCGATCTACTTTTTAAAAATGATGCCAATTTATTATCATCATGCAATTCCTGTACTTTTACAAACCCAATGTATTGATTGTTGATTGAAGCCCGGGGGGATACTGGACTTATGATCCGATGGGAGTGTGCCCCTGGGTTTTGGAAATGGACCCTACGTGGGATAGATTCAGGCGATTCTTTGCCAAAAATCGTGAAAAAAGGACTCTGAATGGGATTCGAATTCCAAAGTTTTCTGAAAAATTCGATAATTTTGCCCAATGTTTCCATATTTTTCTCAGCTTTTCAAAAATGGAGGAATTTTAAATTTTCGTGTTCTTGCGAACCTACCAGGGATTCACGAAAAAGGTACCCTGTCGTCAAGTGGCACATCCCCGTACTAGGGGGGGTTATTCCTCCGGGATTGAAGCATGATTGAAGTTTGAAGTCATTTTAAAATCAATTTATTAATAAGTGAGTCACAACGTCCGGAATTTATCTATTTTACAATTGGAAATCTTAGGAAACTATATATAAAAGCGCGAAGTGTGTTCAATTAACCTCAGGCAAAAGGTTGTAAACTTTTCAACATTACCATGAAATCACCAAAAATACAGCATAATTTCCCTTTATAGTTATATCTTATCTTATCTCTCCCAAATGCTTTTGAAAGTAATCTGTTGGCATCTGGTAGCAATAGCTTACCTTCCTTGCATCAACCTTGAAGGAAGGAACAAAGAAGAAAGACTATAGACCGCAATTGTTGAACCAATAATTTCAGATTAACCCAGCGGACACAAGACGTTTTTTCAACGTTTTTTCAACCCTTTTTCAACGTTTAAACATTACTTATATGGAAGTCAACACTCTCCTTCAAACTGTTTATTTCTATATTCGTTTGTTCCATCTTTCTCCAACAACTGGTGTTCCGACTTATCACCATATTTTGAGGAATTCGTGAATTCTCGCTTGCTCAAAACCCAAAAGAGTCGAATCTTTAAAGAGCTTGATTTGATAATCGAGTTTATGGGAAACACTGCGAAGTGTCTTACCCAAAGACCTTTATTTTCCATTCTCTTCACAATTAGTTCGAGTGATCAAGTAAATCAAACCCTTTATTTTTCAATTCCCGCTTCTTTACAACTTGTTTGAATCTTCGAGTTCATCATAATAGACTCGCTTATTTTTATTCGCAAACCACCCAACAATGATTGCCATGGTGACGAGAAGCAAAATGATTCCGATACAAATGAAACATATTTCCCAGATCTGCAAATTACCGATTCCTCCGGATGATGGATGTGAAGGAGTATTGGTGGTTGTTGGTTTAGTGTAATTTGAGTGTGGTGTTGTGTTTATTATTGCAGCTCCTGGAATGAAATAAGTATGGAAGGAAATTTGTCTTGCAAGAGAAGGATTTCATTGGCTTTCGTGAGATACTGTATAGTTCTGATCAGTAATGTTTAAGATAAAGGGTTTGGTTGCAACTAAAGCAATGTTTTTTTTTACCATGAATGAAATTGTTTCGCTAGAGAGAACGACTCTTGCATCAGAGGCAACCAACCACATCAAAACTTAGCAAAGTAATTTGACAGAATCAACCCTTGAGAGGGGATGTAGGGTACGAGGCTGTGCCGTGAATCCCTGCTAGTGTTGTAGGGTCGCAAAAACACGAAAAATGAAAATCCCTCTATCGTTGGGTCCCATTCTGAAAATTTCCAAAATTCATCAAACATAGGGTCCATTTTTCAACACCCCGTCGGATCATAAAAGTCAGTACAACCACCCCTCCCCCCCTTCCAGGATCAAGCCCTCCAAGATACTAAATACTACTTTCCCAAACGATTTGGTCCTGTCTGACACAAAAATATCAGAGAGAAAAAAAGCTATCGAAAGCTACCTTGTGTGTATGCAACAAACATGGGCACCAAAACCAGCAGGATACTTTGTTCCATATTGTTCTAAATATCTTTTCTGTCCAGTACAACACATTAATTCCTGCAACCTCCTGCAACCTACCTTCTCTTTTATCTTCTCTGATGTTGAAAAAAATGTTGTTTAATGACAGTCTTGTTGTGTTCCAAAACCACACAGAGATAAATAAACGTTGTGGAAAATTCTTTTCATTTTTGTAGACACACCTTTCTTTTATAAGAACAATAACAGTTTCAATATTACAAGACTACTTATTCTTAGCCTTATTATGAGAACGCATACCAAAGTTTCGGTGGATAAAGAAGACTTACTTTGAGACATATTTTTGTTTATTATGTTAACATTTTATATATAAGAACAATTTTTTCTTTCTCAAGCAGTTTCATATTTAGGGTCCGAATTCACTTCCATTCTCAAGTATTGGTTTGTATTATGTGACCCGAAATTTTGTCCGAAATTTCTAAAAAGTCTAACAGTCTTTTTGCCGAATCTCGTTTATCCACCGAAACTTTAGTAATTGGTAGGGCGCTGGTAGGGCGCTAGTTTCCAAGTAGGAAAGTTGTGGGTTCGAGCCCCACCCAAATCGACCACCGTAGCGAGGTCATCTCTCGCGTCGCTAATTACCCCAGATGACGGTTCACCTGGATAAAGGAGATTTGGTGAAAAAACTTTGAGATTATTTTATAGAAATTTCGAACAAAGATTTCAGCATTGTATGACTGTTAGCTTGAAAATAGTGCACTTTTTAGATTTGGGGCTTGAAACTACATTTTTAGTGCAAAATGTTATGCAAAATTACTAAAAGGCTAAGAAAATACTTTAAGAACAGTTTCTAGCCTTTTGAGGAAGATTTTTTACGAAAACTGTTTGAAAAAAATGGCTTTATTTGAGTAAGGTTAAGAACATGTTAAGGCTTGATTTCAGGAAAGTTAAGAACAACCGAAGGCACAAATTCTTTTTGGTTGCAATATTCTAATAAAATAATGTGTGCTATCTAGCCAATTTGCCGATTTAAATCTATAAGCACAAACAAAATGTAAGAACTTTTATCTAATGGGCTACCATAGTCACAAGAAGAGATAGTCTGGAAACGCTTGAGATCCTATTGGCCGATGTTATTGTTTACAAAAATGCTAG
>JAUJPO010088448.1:0-24109 GCA_032270745.1 Tiaropsis multicirrata | reverse complement strand
TTATCTTTATGTTTTTTTTCTGTCTGATCATCTGACCTTCACTGTTAGGTAGGTCCATTCAGCATGTGGCTTGTTTTCTCTTTAATTGCAAAAAAGGGCTGAAAATACTATAGAAATGTTGCAAATGTATTGTTAAAAGTATAGAAAACACAATTTCATTCATTTAAATACTGTTTTCTTTGCTAAATCATGTAAAATGCTCAAATATTTCCATGAAAACGACTGAAATTTGGTTAAGGAAAGACTGCATTTTTACTTATGATTCAAATATCTCGATTATGATTTTGAATTCTATGACTATAAAGATTATGAAAATACTCATAGACCCTTGTGCCTCTTCCCGGATTTTGACTTTTTGACAAAAGTGTAAAGAAAGGGAGTTTTTGGTTTGTATCATAGACAGTTGCAAGTCACTATGGTCTGCAAAATACACACAAAAAAGGTGGCCATCTTCAAACAAAGTTTTCAATAATCTTGTTTCAGTGTCACCTATCACTGGTTAAAATTTGAAGTCAAAGGAACCTGTAGATCTTACGATCTCAAGGGGTACATGTTTACATGTTTTAAATCATAGTCATAATAAAATTATCGAGGTAGGCATAGGTCAAAGTACCTACCAAATTAATTAAAAAAGAAATTCTACATGTAACAATTTTTTTTCTGGTTTTTATGAAGCTTCTAGATCAGTAGCCTTCCAACAAACCCAGAAATTAAACCCAAGCTAAGACCAAATATCCCTGAAAATGATGTTTGTGGAGTGGAGATATGGATTTTCTTTTGGAAAAGCTCAATGAGAATCGTATACGGAATGGGATTTTCCAGACAGAAATATACCGTACACCCTCCTGCTACTTAAGATATTATTGTTCATATTTCTTGCTTGTAAACCTTTCATTTTTATAACCTTTTTCGTAGGATTTGCGAAAGGCATTAACTGTCTTATGCAAACATAAAAATGAAATTAGAACTGGGGATATTAAAAATTTTGAAAGCTGTAACTTCGGAAACCCTGGGATATTCATATCAATCTACTTCTTCCTTCCAGTCTGGATTCATGTTTTTTTATGGAAAACCTGATGTCTTGGAAGTTTTAATGTTAAATTCAAAGTGAATTGTGATGATAAGTTAATAGAAAAAAAAACAGATTCAGATTTGCTCTGCATTTCTCTTGGATTTCATTTTGTACCGAAAACCTGCTCTCGACGAACCCTCAAATTAAATGGGCTACTCACCTCTACGTAACGGAAATATTTTCGTTGTGGTGTTTCTATGATTTCATTTCGGAACTGAGTAAGACATTTCCAGACGTCAGTGATGTTGCCATACAATACGACATTCATGCGTACTGGGATCGTCATCTTGATGAAATATCCGACAGTCAACGGCACGTCGCCGCTCATAATTTCGTCCTGTCGCCACTGAACAATGTCGGAGTTGAGGACGGCTCCAAAGACGTCGCCGTTTCGTACGGCTTCGATCACTTCGTCGTATGAATCAAGCTCTGTTTGATAGATTGAAAGTAGAATAAATGGTGTAATTTGATTCGCGATCTTGAAATTCTGACTTCTTTAAAGAGAAAGTTTTATCCTAGCAGCAGGCACGGAACGTCAGAACGTCATTTTTGGACGTTGAAACAATGTTGGAATAAGGTGTGTCTGCTGGGGTATTATTGGACAAAAGAAGATCAATATCTAAAGTTTAAAAAGCATTCTTAAGCTAATATTAGCATAACAACGTCATTCGATACTAAATAAAAGCACCTCAAATGAATTTCTTAACCCAAAGTACACATGAAATTTTTTTGCTCGTAATGGGCTTTTCCAGAAAAATCCATATTCCCACTGTTGAGGATGTCGATTTTTCCAAGAATGACGTAATACTGCTACCTAGAGTAAATAATTAACTGGTAGATATTGTTGAAATTAGGATAGGACACATTAGAATGGTAGTCATTGATGATAATGGACCTGTATCAAACGGTTTTATCATTGTAAAAATGTTGTCACGTTAGAAAGAAGATAGAAAATGAAAAAAAAGGTGTGACCAGATAGTCTGTACCATATTCACCATTCTACTTTCTTATTACCGATTATGTAGATAGATTTTAGGAGGGGAAGTTTTGTTATATAGTGTTGAGGGTAGGCTTACATTTCTAGGGGGGTTGCATACCCCCAAAGACACCATGTGGTTATGTAATGTTTATAATTGAAAATGGATTACCACCATACTATTGTTTTAACTGGCCTTAAACCCATCAGACACACAAAGTTGTTTTTCAACGGCAGAACGTTATTTGGACTTTTAAACAATTTTGAAATAAACGTTGTGTTGTCTTTTCTCCATCAGTTTTGTACCTTTTTTCCTTTGATATGCAAATTAGCATCACTGGTCATGGCATTGGTGACTGTGGCTGTCATGATTGAGCCCATCACCACACCGAATAATAACCATACTAAAGCGATGATTCGTCCCGTGCGTGAGTGAGGCACTATATCACCATAACTACAAGGAGAAAATGTATTTTGCTCTTATTTTGTTCGCCTCGTTTGCCCGGAAAATCTTAGGTTTTGAGCTTCATAGATAGTCATTTACCTTAAATTTTCACTTTTGCGCTAGTGTGTATATAGTCATAAAACAAAAATTAGTTGAACACACTTTGCCATCTGACACTGCCTTTCACAAGTCTGATATGTTCCAAACGTCACGTGTGACCTTTGAAACAGCCTTCTTCAAAAACCAGAGGCGGATACAGAAGGTACGCAAAAGTTTTGACGGAGAGCGTTGACTTCCATATAAGGAATATGAGCAAAAGCAACGCTCTCCGTCAAAATTTCTGAGAAAACCATGAGAAATTGCTCTCTTTCATTTCCATCGGACATCCTGTCTGTCTGATATTGGAAGGTTGTGGACCTGCCAATTTGAGACCATTCAAGTTTCCCGTAGTAAAGTCTCTTAAACGAGTTTGGAGAGCGAAGCATAGAGACAAAGTTTTGTCTCTTTTATTCAAACGATTTTTAAAGACTTTGGTATTAAAGAACGACTTACCCAACGGTAGACATGGTAACAAAAGACCACCAAAGACCGTTCCAAACACCATCACTTATTGATCTTCCAAATTCGTTATCGTCATGACGACTTTCCTTTATAAAAAAAGAAAATGGAAAAAAATAAAACAAAAACATGAAGGAGCCCACCATAGTTACCCCTCCTGGACGTGTCCGACTGCCTCAACATCGGGGAACCGACTATTTCTTGAAAAGCCCAATCTATACTTACAATCAGGTAAACTAGTGTCCCCATGCAAATACACAACATGACAGCCAACACTAAGTAATTTTGGCAATTTTTAATGCCATCCAACATCTTCCATTTCCAAGAGACGTGCCTTCGATCCACAATAACGTACGCGCCGGGCGAAAGGACCAGCTGGAAGGCTCTATTGACCCACGAGTACGTTGCATTCACCTCGGTCGATAGAAACGGTCCGAGCCAGAGATAATCCGATTTTCGATATTCGGGGAAATTGGTAACCCGGGTTTCATTTTCGAAGAAATTAGATTGCAGTATATTGATATAGTGACTGTGATTGTCGAAGCGTTTATACCAGTGAAATTTCATTTTGATTCCTTGAGCACGCTCGATGCAGTATACCATCGCGTTTTGTATGACTTCCACCAGGAGGCCTTTAGTTTCTCCTGTTGTTTTATCTTCGTATATATAGGGGTTTAAAGGGTAGTAATAGATTTGATGGTTCAACACGGCCTGTGATTGGTTGGTGGTGTGATTTGATGAGGCAATCGTTTTCGTCAAAATTGCAGCCATTAGAATGATGATGGCAACGCTTCGATCCGACATTGTTGATTATGCTGTTAATCAATCTAAAATTGAATAATAGATATTTTTTCTAACACAAACAGGTGTTTTAGAGGATGATGAGAGTCTCAAAATGTTTTACTATGCAAGCAAGGTGTCCTCGGAGGTCACAACTCCCTCTAAGAATTTCAGTTCGACCTGCCGATTAAAAAATGTGATGATGCTGCAAAACGTTTGCAGTTTTTTTAATCAATCAAAGTAGAAAAATAACGCGCGTTTTACATCAGTTTATTGTTTGTAATCCAGAATATTTGAAACGCTTTAGCTTAACATAGAATAACAAATATTGGAATAAAAGCTCAGTAACTGGCATTTCTAAAACGGCAAAATTAACTAGTTTTGAGAACCAATCAACATTCTTGCTTTTCACTGATGACAGGCTGCTGACTAGATATCTGGCATATTAACCCGATCGATTGCCTTTAACATTGTTTTCGCTATATTCTAGAAAATCTAATTTTACAAGCAAACTAGAAAATCTCGATTTTTCTCTCTTTTAAAAAGTTTTTTCACAGATTTTCCACATTTCCAGCTCCCACAAAATTTGAGAAAGAAAACTTCTTCACATAGTGGCAAGCAACACGGCTATTGCGTAACGGCCTTTTTGACTCTTAGCGAACTACTAAATTGAGGACCACGAGACTTCTCTCCACCTCGCCATAAATAAACGAATAAAAATAAGTTTAGAAAACAAAATTTCCTTTGCTTGGACTTTTTCAATCGCGTGAATGACAAATTTATTCATAACAGCTAACAGAATTGACATTAAATTTCCTAATGAATATTTTTGAATGTACAAGCTATAGTATAGTAACGTCGGATTTGCTTATTAATAATTTAACAGTTTTGTTTGTTTGTGTGATGGCTTGATAAGTTATTAATTTACTGTCCAGTTTTTTGAAGGCTCCTTTATTCAAGTTGTGCATTATATGCATCTGACGGACCAACATTAAAATTTTTACCCCTACACGTTTTTTTTTTATTAGAACACAGTTTATAAGATTATGAAGCCTTACATTTGGTAAATTTTTCTAAAGACTATGAAGACTATTTTCTTAATGAAAACTTAGACCAAGGGATTTTTAAAACACCTCCTATTGTTTTCTTAAGTGAAGACGAATCCTGTTCAACGTTGTGTTTCATGGGGGGTAGAACTTTTATTTATCGACATGGGATCATTCAAAATTTACCCCACATTAGGTCCATTTTTTCAAAAACCCAGTGGCACATCCCCGTCGGACTATAAGTTATATATAAGTTATAGTCTATAGATATAGACCATTAATTTCACGTATAAACCACTACAAAACATTATACAAATTCTTCGCCACGGCATGACATCAGAATTAGGAGGAAACAGAACACTTACTAAAGATTAATTATGTGTTTTCAGTAAACAAAATATTTTAGTGAGTTAAACCATAGTGTTTGTTTTCCCCTCGAAATGTTTAAATCTTATTGGTTAGAAATTATATCACATGACTTTCCGTGGCGAAGAATTAGATCTAGCAACCCCCCTTGCTACTCGTTGATAAAACTCAATTTCGTGTGGTCAATTTTGATGTAGCCTTCCTCTTTGTAGGTAGGAACCCTACCCAAATTTGACTTCCTAGAGGGGCAGATAGAATAACATTTTTGAAGGGGGTTAAATATAAAGGGGACTTGCTCTTTTATGGGGAGGGGGGATGAGATTCCCAAAGACACAATGGTACTTGACGTCATATTGTAGTCTTGATTTTTTATGTTCTTTGATTTTCTTATTATAAACGCGATAAAATCCTTCAATCACTCTTCACAAAAATGGATTTATGATGTTTAGAATTGTATTCATGATATCCATTACGGAAACGTCCTAAATGCCGGATGTTTGCCACTAGTTTTATTGTTAAAAATTAAAAAATAGCGGTAAACACGCAGCTTTTCAGGGCGTTTTCGTATTGAAGATTACGTAATGGATATCATGAATTGAGAATTCTGCAGATCTGCTGCTTATTTTTGTGTAAATGTTTTTGCTTTTACGAACTCTTTTTACAGCTTGATGTTGGATATTTGGTCGGAGATTTGTCCTCTCCTTAATGACATCACCGATATGAAATTGCAAGTAATAGATGGAACCTCATCTTCTCAATGTAAGAATTATGATATTTTTTTACAATCCGAAGTTGTCCCTCAAAATCTAGGACGCTAGATTGGGTGATTGAGCCTTCTTGTTTGCATGTCTCATTTGCCCTAGGATAAACTTTCTTTGCATTTTTGCGTATTTGCCGTTGTCACCTGATCTCGCTTAAAACGTAACGTCGCTGATTTCAGAAAATGTCCATGTCTGTATCAAGTTTGGGGTTCAGTGGCCGAAGTGGTAGGGCGCTGTTTTCCAAATTGGAAGGTTGTGGGTTCGAACCCCACCCAAATCGACCACCGTAGCGAGGTCACCTCTCTCGTTGATAATTACCCCAGGGGACGGTCCGGGTCACATAAAAAATAACTAATCCTTGAGAATGGAAGTGAATTCGGTCCCTAAACATACAATTGCTTTGCTTTAAGCTTCAACCTTTCTTCAACAACTGAATTGTTTAATAATATTTTGACTAGACGTAGGTGTAGTGGTGTGGTGGTCATCGTTCTCGACTTTCGTCTAGGAGGCCCGAGTTCGATTCCCACTGTGGTACTACGGTTCACTTGGCAAATGAACGCACCTTCGCCCGGGTCAACCCATACCATGTGAGGAGAATTGGGTACCATAACTCAGATACAAGAGTGTGGGTAGATATACCAGACATTGTGGTGTGTAGTGGAACTCATGAGGTTCTACGCCTACGAGGTCAACATGCTCTCCCGTGTAGTCCGAATGTCCTTACTATATGTACCATAGTATCTGAGTGTCGCATGTACAGAGTCTGCGATGTCTGGAGAGCGCTATGCTTCCTACTTGAAAAAGAGGAATTATCTATGTACCATCTATCTATCTATCTATAATGACTTAACAGGCCAGACTAAAAAGATATCTATCGGGTTTATTATTAATTTTTTTTTTCAGCATCACAAAACGCATACTTAGTAGAAGATATCTTCTTAGCTGGCTTCAAACCGTATTCTTCAAAACTTTTACACGGTCCGGCAAGTGAAACGCTAAAGGTAATTTCGTATATTAAATGTGATTTAGATTAATCTTCTTTTCCCTTTTTTTTCGAGAGATGCTTTCTGATTAGAAGAGGGTCCAAAAGCTTATTGATAACTTCGCGTTAGTGAAGTAATTTAATCGTATTTTTCGCCCTTATGTCCGGGTTTTACGGCGTGGGATATTCCAAAAATTTCTAGAAAACAGGCGTGTTTTTTGCCACCACAGCAAGCTTTCGAGCGTAAGGTGGCTTTTATAGCTCTGCGAAGAGTGAGAGGTGAAGATTTTTCGCTGTGTTTTTTTTTGTTTCTTTATTTCCGTATGTTTTACATTCCGTAGTCTATGCAGTTTGCTTTGTTTTAAGGTCTGTAATTTTAATAAGATTGTATCTGCCCTGTTTAAAATTAATTCTTTGCATATTGATTCAATGTCAATGTACTCTTGAGACAAAACAAACAAGCTAAGTCATCAATGATGACCCTTATATATGACCTTGCAGAGTTTCCAGCGGTCAAGTAAAACCTGGAAAGTGTGCTATATTTTTAGTTTTTAAAAACGTATTTGTAATATTGCTTTTGGTTCTCTATTATAGGACAAAGTATGTCATAACCTACGCATGACTTCACTGCAAGAACTGGTGACACAGCTCGATCAATCTGGACAACTTCCATTTGCATACGATGAAAAAGAACGAACGTACAAAGCTGTACAGGCTACTCAAGTCTTCACTTCGCCCGTCAAACAGAAGAAAGAATTTGACGAAGAAATTGATAACATGGATGTAAGTTTATTATGTTCTGATGTTACAAGTTACATAATATTCTTTGTTACAAATTGTATGGTGTATGTTATTTTATTAGGATATACATTATGAGGTTTGTTTACTATAATTCGGTATTTTTACATGTTATCATTTAACACTATTATATTATCATTGTATACTATCATGTTACGATGTTATAGATAACAGCGGATGTAATAATCGAAGATAGCGATGATGAGGACCAAGAAGAAGAAGAAAACTACAATTTCGAACATTCAGGGTATGGTGTTACAGAAGTATATTATACACGTTATACCCAATACTTTAAAGGAAGAAACTTTCGCGAAAGTAAGGTCCCGCGAAAAATGCTGAACGTCTTAAAATTCCCTTGAAATATGTGGTTTTGAGTCATTCGCGAAAGTTAATTCCCGTGAAATATGTCATTTTTTCCCCGAAATCTTTCAAAAACGTTGTTTTTTGGAGGAATTTACACTACATTACAAGAACATAGCAAGCTTTGATGAAGGGTTTCTTCAAATATCGTAAGTTTCTAAAGATGGAGAGGCAAAAAAAGTGTCCTAATCATTGAAAAAAGATTTTCGAATTGGCTTTTTCGCGAAAATTAATTCTGGTGAAACCCAGTCAAAATGGGTCATTCGCGAAAGTTAATTTTCGTGAAATTTCTCGTTTTTTTCACCTCGCGAAAGTTTCTTCAGCAAAAGTATGCTTTGCAATTATATAGAGAAGATGGTATATTTTGAAGATTCTGACGTATCCCTTGTAACGACATTCAAGTTTTGCGTAGTAAAGTCTCTTAAACGAGTTTAGAGAACGAAGAATCGAGACTCTATTCAAGCGATTTCAGGGTTTTGATCCGGCAATATTTTCAATATTTTCAATATTTTGGACTACAGCAATATTTTTTCTGAATTTCAAGCAATTCTTTTGTTTCCCATGCTGGTGCATTGAACTATGCTTTATGGTTATTAATTTTACCTCATGTAAATCCCTGTAAAACAGGCTGGCCGACACAGGCTGGAAAATCTTTTTTTTATCAAAGATTCGTAACTCTGATAAGCAATCTGCGAGAATTTTCTTGTCGGATCCAACCATGGTGGATCCTCCAAACAAAGAGAAAATTAACTTTGTTATGATTAGAACTTGTATAACAGAAATAATTATTTCGATATTTTAACATGCCCCCTGTCAACTGGCGGAGACATGTCCCTCTCACTTATTTTTCCAAGCAATAACTTTATTGAAAACTTTAAGATATTTTTCTTAAATTTTCTTCCATATTCTTGAATAGTGGATCCTAAAATGGCACTTTTGACCTTTAAAATGCCTAAATTTTAGCAATGTATATTGCTCCCAGCAGTCAGAAAACCTTGAGAACCTAAAACCTGTACTACTGTTTGAAAAAAGTCAGAGAATTTCCAGAAAAAGTTAGGGAATTATTTTATCAAAATGCTTTAAATCTGAAGGGCTAGCTAATCTAAGAATCTATATTTTCGAAGTTTTCCTGTCGGACTCAACCTCCCTTAATAAGTCCGACCGGTAAGCTGGAAATCTATATTTTCAGTGAATGTTTCAGAATTAGGGCTGGAAAAATCTTTTTTTACTTTTAAATATTTGTTGGTACTTTTGAAGCAATATAGCAATAAATATTTCTGAAATTTTTGGATCCCAACCCTGCGATTTCTAGTACTAAAGAAAGAAGTGGTCTCAAAGTGAAAGATGAATTATTGGGAAACGAAACAAAATATCAGTAATAATATAATTTTAAAAGTTTATTTCTTTGTTTTTATAGGGATCATTCACAATTGGCTCAGCTCAGAGTAAGAATTGTATTTTTTATCGACTATAAATGGTTAGGCGAGACACATTTAATTTATTGTTCTGCTGGCAGATCGTCAGGTATAATTGGGTCGGGTGGTCGGTAAAATAAAAATGGGCTTTTCGAGAAAAAAGTCCGTACCCCCCTCCCCCCCATAGGATATCCAGGGGGTAAGAATTTGAGGACCAAGGATATCCAGGGGAGTTGGTGTTAAGAAAAATCGACATCCTCAACAGTGAAGGGAATATGGATTTTTTTCTGGAAAAGCCCAATATTTTTGTTCATATTTCAGGGTTGGTAAGGCGCTGGAAATTATTTATTCATATATTTATTTAGGTCCAAATTTTAATTGTTTTACTTTTTGATAATATTATTTTAATTTCTCTAAATAACTCTAATGGTTGAACTATAAAGTTTATAACTATAAAGAATAAAGTCTTATTGTTTTTTCGTTTTTAGAAAAATCAGGGACGGTCGGGCCTGTAGAACAACAAATTAAATGTGTTTCGCCTTACACATGAAAAACGATAGAGAGAACAGAAGTACAAAAAAATTCTTTGTTTCTAAAGATGAGTTGGATCTGATCTTATTGAAAGTGTGAAAAAAAATTTAGACGTTAAAAGTTTCACTCAGAAACAGTATCATCCTGTCATGATTTTTTTTGACCACCGTTTTTTTAAAATGTTTTCAGGCTCAAAAAGCAGATTTAGCACGACTATTGGAAGAAAACGAACAACAACGACAATTAGCTGTGGTGAGTGTTTCATGTTTCATCCAGGTTCCTATATGCCACAATTCAATTCTAATTGAATCATCAATGGTTGGGGGGTGAGGTTGTAGTAGAGCATAAGAAAGGTGATATATCCTGCATTTGGTATTATATTTTCAAAATTTGAAATTAAAAAAAAAGATAAAAACATATATTATATTTGAGAATATTTCGCTGAACGCGAATTCTAGATACTCAATTTTACCGCTGGGTTCAGAGAACTCGAAAGCTGACGCCTAGACAGCTGCTTCACCCAGACAAACGCTAATTTGGACACGCGAATATTCCCCTAGACATCACCGTGAGCCATTTCATGTTACCTCCGGACAACATAATCATCCACCCGCCCATCCACCCGCCCAGTTGCAGTCTTTTTTTCTGTTTTTCTGGAACTGCCCATTATATAAAACTCTTCTATCAAAGTAACTTATTTTTTGTTTAATTTATTTTCATAGTCTGTATTAGAAAGCCACAAATCGGAAGGTCGTGTTATATCAGAGAATTCGCCCAATCATTTGGTGCTAGATACAAATTGTTTCATTGATTATCTTCCACACGTTCAAAAGTTGCTGGCATCCAAAGGATTCACCATCATCGCTCCTCTCATAGGTAAGGTTTTATCCATTGATTTGTTTATTATTCATGATATTCCTTACTTACTAAAGGAAGAAACTTTCGCGGAAGAAATTTTTGCGAGTTCGTATAATCCCGCGAAAAATACTGAACGTCTTCATTCGTGAAAGTTAATTCCCGCGAAATATGGGGTTTTGAGCCATTCGCTTATTTTAAAGGAATTTACACTGCAAATTCAAAACTAGTGGCTTAGGATGTTTCAAAGCAAAGATGACGTAATGGATATCATGAATTGTACAAAGATGTTAGGTCTGGTGGGAGGGTTGGGTAAAGCTTGGTAAAAGCCTCACTGACTAGCCTGCTTCATTTCCTAAGTAAACGAAATTGAGCTCAGTGGTTCGGTGGGTCCTCTCAAAGCTGAATTATTTAAATCAAACTATCTGAACTCATGTAAATCAGATTTGGTTGGAGAGTGAACAGTCATCGAACGTTAAGTTAGCCCGAACTCTAGAGGGGGGCAAACAGAAGTGTTCGAGATAGTGAGTGCAGGTCATATAGAATTTCGAGCTTCTGACTACATTTTTTGAGAAATCTCAAGGGACCAATACAATAGAAGTTCTGTATTCAGTTAAAAGTGTTTCTTGGCGTTTTGTTCAAGGAATTTTCTCGCAATGTTCGAGCTATACGTCGAATTCGCATTATAATCATCCGATTCGCCCATCATTGCCCGATTCGGGTTAATAGCTGGTAACCGGTAAGACGTGGCGATCTGTTTTGATCGAAACCGCTCGAGAACGTGTATGGTGTAGAAACTTTTGTGTTTAAAATTGTTGAAGATTTCTGTCTCTTTTGCGGTCGCCATTTGCTGGTGCTCTCGAAAGCTTAATCGTGTTAATAGCAGAGGTCGCTCTTCTTGGAAGCGGAGCGGTGTTTGGCGGCCGCTGTGACAATTGGTTTCTTGATTTCGGTGTGGCGTTTTGACGTGGTTTGCGGAACCAGGCTTGTGATGGCTGTTCGGTGATTTTGGTAGGACTAGCCGGTGGACGTTTCGTTTTGTGTTGTTGTTGATGTTCCGTTGGAAAGGTGGGCGAATGGTTTCTGTTACCATTGTCAACATTGTGTTTGAGGTTGCTTCTTTTTTACTGCATGAAAATCCAGGAAAATGTTTTGTTGTTTTGTACTGCACAAAATAAAAGATCGATTAACATTTTATATATCACTGAGTGAGAGCAAATAATAATTGGTACTAATGCGCTTCCCAGTTTTCTCAAAGGTAACGAATGAAGTGGCAATTGAATCCACAACCACTCGCCTGCTGATTTTTACCAAATATTTCTGCTGTTCACCAAAAATGCAAAACTTAAAAGCATTCACTTAAAATATAAAAATATTATGTAAACATAGTAAAACATGCTAAAGTTTCTCTACTCTAAATAAACTACAGGCTAAATAACCGTTTTGTTTAATTCTATTTCATGTTTTTTTTAACGATGTGTAAACCATTTAACAAGTTCTAAGAGTGTCATTTTTCTAGCATCAGAGTATTACTCAGCACTCTTTCTGTGCTGGAACATATTCCAATTCGTCAAACGGGTTAAAAGTATTAATGACAGTCAACACTAACTTTCTAAGTTCATTATACTAGCGCAGAAGGTCTGTTTTGTTCACAATTTATAGTTTGACATTTTTTTAATTTAATTTCGACGACGAAGTACTGGACCCACTGGTACGCGCATACCAATAACCATGACAAAACAGATATAAAAAATGGTATACGAACGAACGATAATCACATCACATATACTCTAGATGTGCACCCTTCCTTCCAGTCTTTTTCTTTTGGATTTATCTGTTTTCATCAAGAGGTTGGCATAGGCAGTTCCCTGTCCTAAAAACGCTTACAGCGCCTATTAGCTTTCATGAACGCAAGAAATAAATAACCAAACAACCTCTAAAATTAAAAATCCTTAATCCTCGCACAATTGGTACAATATATATAAAATATGACAATGATCCTGTAGTCGTTGTAACTCTCATTTTCTCCACCAGCAGCAGTATCAAGTAATCCAAGAAAACGAAGAGATAAAATTGTTACAGTTTTATTTAAATTGTTGTGATTGAGACGTGAATGAGAAAAAAGGGGATTTCTTTTCATTGTGGTTTTACTTGCTTCTTCTGCTTTCTTCTTTAAATGAAAACTTTCTCCTATAATTATGGAAAAAACACTTTTTTTCGTTTTATTGAAAAAAGCCGATTTAAGCAAGGCGACTGACAGCAAAAATATCTTTCTTTTCGCATGCATCCAGATTCTTTTGTGATTTGATCTAAACCCGCAGGTTATCAGTTTCAAAGTCACCGCCCCGCACCTTCAACTAAAATATTTCTTACAAGACGAGTACAAATTTCTCCTACTAATTTGTGGCTATCACATGTTTAACAAAGTTTCTATATAAATGTTGTCCCCATTTAAATCAATACTTTAGTTTATCAACTTATTTCTGTCTAGTGATCAACGAATTAGATGGTTTGAAGAAAGGGACAGTGGACCCAAACCACCTGTCTGTTCGTGCACGCAACGTCAGAGATGCTGCCAGGTATGAATGGAACGTTTTTTTGACGTCCAAATAACGTTGTTTCAACGTCAGAACGGTATTTAGACGTTGGAATAACGTTGTTTGCTTGCTGGGAAGGTTCTTATTTTACGAGTTTAGCCATTAATGCTTTGGTGCGTCTTTTTTAGACATAAAAAAAACTGAATTTCATAGAGGTATTTATTTTTTGGAAAATTCAACTTTAGTACCCGACACCGACACCGACACCGACACCGACACCGACACCAATACCGTCTTACTATTTATTGTGACTTTTTTTCAGGCTAGCGATCGATTTTCTTGAGGATCGTTTCAGTGTTTTCGATTCCAATTTGCGCGCAATCACGAGCAGTGGAAGTGAAATGACAACCATCGCTTTTCGTTCGGAAGAACTCTCACAAGATCGTGTAAGTTTGTAAAAATCATTTAGAAACTTTAGCGAATTTCGCAAATATGATGCCCCTTCTTTCGCGAAAGTGCATCTCGCGAACTATTTAAAGTTGAAATAAAGAAAGCACATGATGTCATGAAAGCTCTCAAAAGAATAATAGAAGCGAGTATGAACTGATATTATCTGTACTGATTTTGAGGAATTTAATTTAAGAGTACATGATTAAATCCAAAGATTTTCATTTTTCTTGAAATTGTTTTTTCGTACAGGGAACTAATGATGACGTCATTTTGTCGTGTTGTTTGAAATATTGTAAAGAACATTTTAGCTATGAAGGTGAGTGAAAATAAAGAACATAAGTAAGTAAGAACAAACTATATAAGAAAATTTCAAAAGCCAAAAGTTTAAGAACATGCTAAGAACATTTTAGGCTTTCTGAAGAAGTTTTCTTGAGAAAATTGCTTGGAAACAGCTGAAGACTCTTTTTTTAAACAAAATTAAGAACATCTTAAGAACATTTTTCAGACTTGATTTCAGAAAAGTTGAGAACATATGAAGGATTCCTCTTCTCACAGTGTTCTGTAATAAAATCGTGTATGTTGTGTTTTGACTAAGATACCTTGCTAAAAAAGAACTTGATTTTGTGATGGCATGATTTTATATGACTTTTCAAGAAAATATGAGGCTAAAATGTCGGACAAAAGGTTGTAGACTTTTTTAAACTAGAAGAAAATCAGCAAAAACATTATAACTGTCCTCTTAATCCTACTTAATCCTTTTGAAAGTGGTCTGTTGGCATATGGTAGCAATAGCTGGCCCTGTGTACACCAACCTTGAAGGAAGGGGAACATTTCTAAAAGTCTACAGACCTTTTGACCGTGATAGTAGGCTAGAAATAATGTTTAAGAAAAATAATTATTTGACCCCACAGGAACATCAAAGATTGTTCGTAGAGAGGTTGTTCTGCTAACCAATGATCGGAACCTTCGTGTCAAAGCACACTCAAGATATGTTCCTACCGTTCCTATGCTTACCTTTATGAAGATGGCGCAAATGCTGTGATGTGGTTGGATAATTCAGTAAGAGGGGGGAAACTCGTTGTCTTGTTTGCGGATAAGTAACGTTTTTCTTATTTTCCCCTAATAGGGAAAATTCCAAACTTATTTTTCAATGTTGAGAAAATAGTCGAGATGCACATAATAATTGTTGGTCTCGTTTTCAAACTAATTTAATTGTTATGATACATTCGCAACAGGCACGGAACAACGTCGTTTCAACGTCAGCACTTTATTTGGACGTTGAAACAACGTTGAAATAACATTGTGTGTCTGCTGGGCTCAAAATTTCTAATGAGGTTTAATAATGACGGGCAATCATAACTTGGAAACGAAGTCAACATTCATTTTTCATACCTCGAGAGGAGTTTAATGTCATGACGACATTTTATGGTTTACACGTGGTTCTATCATACTGTCTGCCATGTCATGACATAATTTCTTCAATGCATTTTTTTTTTAGCTCAGACCAAGAAGTTTTTGCAACCAATATTTTTTTATCTCACAGTATGTACCGTATTTCCTCAAACAAGCGCCTAGGTGCGGCGCTCTTTTCAAATTTCAAATTTCAAATTTTAGGTGCGGCGCTCTTTAGAGGGCAGCACTTATCAGAGGGCGGCGTTAAATAGAGGAAATACGGTATGTATACGACAACACTATAGAGTGTTTTGCTAGATATCCAAACTAGGTTCAATCACTTGGTGTAATACGATGATTAAGTTATTCAGCACTAACTTAGAAATCGTGGATATATCCTGAATTGAAT
The DNA here is from genome assembly GCA_032270745.1 of Tiaropsis multicirrata. Taxonomy (NCBI): domain Eukaryota; kingdom Metazoa; phylum Cnidaria; class Hydrozoa; order Leptothecata; family Tiaropsidae; genus Tiaropsis; species Tiaropsis multicirrata. The sequence continues at coordinate 8,376 of JAUJPO010088448.1, read as the reverse complement.
TTATACATAAAAGAAATCATTATTGCACCGAGAACGCTATATTACCCTTACAGTATTGCAGCTTGATTTATCAGGCTAGTTCTCATCTTAATTTTTGTTCCGAGACAGCTAGAATTCAATTCAGCTGCGAAGTAACAGTGAGACCTATTAAATATTTGTTTTCCTGTTTGGATTCTACAGTAGTTAAATAGAATTGTTTGTTTTTCCCAAAATTAATGTATTTTAGAGAAATTAACAGATTATCTATTTTTATTTTTGCAAGTTTAGCAAAAATCTGCATTAACTATACGTTTTGGATCTTAATATCAACTTTTGGTATAGTTTTGTTACAACTTTGTCTCTGTACTGGTTAAAATGTATTATATTTAAATTTTTAACGAATATTTTTTTTTTAACTTTCTGTTTTATCAGTTGAGACAATTTAAAGTTTTATCTGAATTGTGTGAAAGTTTAAATTTATAGAAAAATAAAAATCTCTTTTGTTTAGGCTGGAGTTATATCTTTTAAAAGTCTGCATCATTTAACTTTTTAATATAATATTTATGTTAAGACACTTTACGAGTTTAACTTTGTTTTTGTAACATGTTTGTTGTTGTTGCTCTTTAATTTGCATCCCTCAAACTCCCGACACTGTAAACAAACTAACATGTGTAGATACAATTTAAATCTTGAAATTTTTACAGTGCCAAATGTTACAGGATTTGCTTTTACAATTTTTTCGTACCGTAAATTTTACAGTGTTGCCTTTTTATTAGTGGAGGGTACGTTTGACAACAAAGTATTTGCTTAATATTTATTTTGATTAAATTTAAGTCCTTTATCTGTTATTTTGAAAACTAAACGAGCTTATACAAAGAAACTGAAAACGATAAAAATATTTTTAAAGCCTTTTTCTGCTTAATATCCGCCTGGCAGGTTCAAACAGACCTTTGAAAAAACTGGAAACTTAAATTTATACAGCAATAAATTTGCTCAGAATGTCCAGAAAAAAAACACTTGAACTGTTTTATAATTTTTAAAACGTTTAGTCATCTATATCTCTATTTTTGTATCACCATAGTAAAAGACAAAAATGCAAATGTAAACAAATTTGAAAATAAAAAATGATTAAAATAGTTGATGACAAAAGAACAAAAGAACAAAAAATGATTCTGAAAATGGTGGAACTTTTTGTGGACTCTGGAGAGCAGATATGTCCATATATGGAGGCTCATTCACTCACTCGACACTCCATGGCAGACGTTTAATGATCAAAATAATATAAAGAGAAGATTGTCAACTTTCCTGCGAAGTACAAAGTCATTCAAAAAGCGGTTTTCCTGAAATGACGTCCTCTGCATCGTATTCACCTCCTACTCAGCAACTCTGTGCCATTATGTCGGTGTGCCAGTAATTAACTTATAATGACCCCTGCATTGTTCTGTAATGAAGATGAACTTAAGTTTTGTAAGCACATTATTTATTATTAGAACATTAAAGTCTTAAAACATGCTTAAAATCATTTTTCACAATCACGAACTGTATACTAATAGCATTTTTAATACCTTTGGTTTGTCTATGAATTGCAAGTTACAGACGGAAGAATCATATTTTTATTTTATGGAATTCGATTTAACGATGAAAAAAGAAATTGACGGCATCAATTTTTATGAACCTAGATTTCATATCAAGTGAATGATATTTATGTCTTAATTTTCTATATTTCTATTGTTGTTTTCTAATAAGAAACCTGATTTGATAGTCATTAACAGTCGTTAACGGTATTCTATCAAAGAGCTTTGTCTACCTAGCTGGAATATTACCGAATGTAAATCATAGTTCAATGTTGGATAGAGAGTTTTCTGGGAAAATTGAAGAATTGAAATTGATCTCTATTTGAATGTGTTGTAGAATAGAATTTATATTACTCGAACACTTGGTGACGGAGTTTGAAAAATATGTTTGAAAAAGAGAGTGTTTCTTGAATATATTACTTGCCTAGTTACATAAGAAAAAGCTATTTAAAACTATATTTAAAAAAATATAGGTCTTGTCCTATTTTTAATAAAATCATCTTCCAAATATAGAGGAGTTGATTGCATGGTTATTTATTGATTAGAATTTTCCTAAGGTCATAGAGGACTGGGTACGTGTTAGCAAGGTCATTTCATAGCATAAATTTCTACTCTAAATCAATCATCATTATTTCACATATAATTCATCTGCCAAATTGACATGGTCTCTTTAGTACAAAACTCTCTAAAAATTGCTTGAATAAAAGAGATACATTTTTGTCTCGATGCTTCGTTCTCCAAACTCGTTTAAGAGACTTTACTACGGAAAACTTGAATGGGCTCAAATTGGCAGGTCCACAACCTCTAAATTTGTTCCGCTTAGTTTTAGTCTTCTCTTTAATGGTCAATATTTTTCTGATAGGTTCGTTAATAGTTTGTTAATACTAAAGTAACAGACAATTTTTTTAACATTTTTGAAAAACTATTTCAATTGTACAATTGTGCATAATTATAATTTACACATCAAATCGAAGATAATATAAAAAGTCTGCAAATTTATTACTCTACTTAAATATACACAACAAAACCTAATAAAAAAAATGAACGTTTTTAACCGAAGATTATCCCAAAAGGGGCAGCTTAGTCCCGCCCCACTCGCTAATTAGATTTGGAAATATTTTCCATCACCTATACCCAGCAGACACAAGACGTTTTTTTTTCAAAAGTCCTTTTCGCTAAAATCGCTTGAATAAAAGAGACAAACTTTTGTCTTGTTTAAGAGACTTTATTACGGAAACTTGAGTGGTCTCAAATGTTTTGTGTAGTCTGCTACTGGGTAGTTGTTTCAATTATACTTTTTACTAATCATCAACCTTTTTTCTTCCTACCCCCCTATGACAAATAGAATTTCGACATCCCCCACCCCCCGTCTATTAGAGACCAGAGAATACTCCAAAAATGTAAAAATGTATAAAATAAAAAAAGATGAATAAAAAATATACCTTGGTGGTTTTAACATGTGCTTAAGGGGATAAATTAATGCGGAATAAATTAATGCGAATGACACCCGAAATTTTTATATTTTGCAGAATTAATTGATGTGAATGATGATTGAAAAAAAACTTTTTTTCCTTTATTATAAACTTAATGATATGTTAAGCGCTCAAAAGGTGCTTTAAATCTTGGTAATTTGGAGGAAAATATAGCCAAATACGGGTCTTTATGTCGACTAAAGAAAGTTTTTTAGTTTTTTGGATGCTTGAAAATTACCAAATTTTTGCTTTATAGAGCCCATAAATGTATAGTATGTTATACATTTTCTGTTAGGCCAATATTTTTTTCATCCTAAAATTAAAGAATCGCAAAGCAAAAAATTGATGAGGAAGAAAATGAAGGGTTTAAAGGAGAAGTGTATTTCACCTTTGGTGTCCTTATTTTGGACGAAAATTAAATAAAATAAATTTTTTTTTGGTTCAAGTGATGTATCTGTTTGCTTACTAAAAACAGATTAACATTATCGTTTTTTGTTACAGCTTCCTCGTCATAAAATCTTCAAAGAAGTGTTTTTGGACACTTTTTCATCGAAATTTTTCATGTAAAAACAGTCATAACTTTATAAGTTCAACTATTTCTATTAAATGAAAAATTGGAAAGATGACGTTTTTTCGAAGTCTTTGTAAAGTCCATAACGTCGTTATTGTAATTAAAATTTCAATTACTCATGAAGAAATTGATGAAAAAAAATCTGTAAACGCAGCTTTTTGCTAAATTTTTCAAGGAACGTTCAGTTAAAATTTGGTCTTCAAACTCGAAAATCGATTTTTGGGTGTATACTGAGCCCTTAATGCGAATGGCCGGAAATTTTAAGTTTTGTTGAATTCAATAATGCGAATAAGGGCCAAATTCGCATTAATTAATTCCGCATAAATTTATTCCCTTAAGGTAAGTATTTTGTGAAATTAAGCCCCTAATCGAACTTTGTCGAGCCTAATCGAAATTGACAGTTCGTCAAATTTTCGATGGAAAACCGGTTTACCTTAATGTAACTAATTTTAGAATCTAATTTGGCAGATTACAAAAAAAAATTAATTTTGGTGCATGGTGGTAGCTGAAATATTTTAAACTTTAATTTAAAAACATCAAAAAAACATAAAATGTTGGCGATGCATTCAAAAAGCTTATTTTTTGCCGCAACTTAAAACCGCCAAAATCCGTTAAAATTAGTTACTTTAAGATAGCAGGTTAATTCGATTACGAGAAGTGCTTCTTATGAATAAAGTACATCACTAAAAACCTATAACCTTGTTTCCAGGGTATGTTCTACCTTATTGGACAAAATAATGTCGGACTAATTTTTTCGTCGAACTAAATTATTCGTCGGACATAATTTTCGTCACCCACAAATATTTTCGTCACATTTGTCCAAAAAAACGCTTAAAAAACTCTTTTTTTTTGGACTTTTCTTTCGTCGGAGTAAATTATTTGTCGGACAAAATTTTCATTACCTCCAAAGAATTTCGTCAATTTTGTCCGATAAGGTATGCTGTGACAAAATAGAGGTTAAGTACCGGATTTTCGTACTTAAACTCTCTAAAGACGCGCCATATCAAAAGGTCAGAAAGCGCAGAAAATACCCTGGGTACGAGGTTGCTATAGTAACCAGCATCTATTTTTTTATTTAGTACCCACTAGCTTTGGCGAATTTCCTTGGATCAGACATCGCTAAAATACGATCTCCCTTTTTGACGACAGCTTGTGTTATACAATCAGAAGTTCCTCCTTGTACCACGTGACCTATGTGACGTAATCGATCGAGTAGTGTGGATTTTGGCGCGTAATTCTTGTTGTATGTAATTTTGTTGGGTACACCCTGGTTGTGCAGGCGGTAACTTGATACTGCATCTCCAAGTTCCATGTTCAGGTATAGTTGTTTGGCAATGACCTGAAACAAAACGAAAGAAAAATATATTTTTTATATATCTAAGTGATAGCTTGTTAACGATAGGATGGTCTCGTTCCTTTCCGTTTTCCGTAGTTTTACCAGAAATTATCTTTACAATCTCGGCTTGTTTTTGGTGAGGCTCACCTAGTTCATTACTAGTAACTTAAATTCTCTTTTGTTGCTGCACTTTGTTGACACTTCGTGAAATTTATCCTAAATTGGCCTTCTTCCTATACGATTATTAGGAGCGAGGTTATGGAGCTGCCAAATTTGAGCCTATTTAAGTTTTCCGTAGTAAAGTCTCTTAAACGAGTTTGGAGAACGAAGCATCGAGGCAAAAATTAGTCTCTCTTATTCAAGCCATTTTTAGAGACTTTTGTACTAAAGAACGACATGGTCTCAATTTGGCAGATGAATTATATGTTAGTACAAACCGTTGCAGTGCCGCTGATGATTCTTGATCCTCCCGAAGCTCCAGCTACCATTTTAACGTCACCATTATTATCCGTTACTATGGTGGGCGACATTGAAGACATGGGGCGTTTACCAGGTCGTATGAAGTTCGCAGGAGAGGGCGGGTATCCAAAGGCGTTAATCTTTCCGGGCGTTGAGAAGTCATCCATCTCGTTGTTCATAATGATGCCAGTGGATTCGGAAACGAACAGAGAACCGAAGCTGAAAGTGAAAAGAAGGAAATAAGGTTTTAAAATCATTGGTTGAAATAAACTCATTCTGACTCATCTGTTAAAAATCTGTGATGGTGAAAATATACAGTTGCACTCTCTCTATATCTCAGCTACCGCTTAACTCTTTTGAGTCCAAAACTTTTGTCTATCTCCCATGCTACTAGCCTGGACGGTCATTTAAAGTTTGGACTTTATGTAAAGAAAGAATATTTCTAAACACTGCATTAAAAAATAACACTGCTGAGTCTAAGGGTTAATCTTGAATGACGCTAAATCACCCTTTTGAATGATATGTGGGTCTGTGGTCTAATGGCTATCGATGTGGGATGCGAATTCTGCGACCAGGGTTCAATTCCCAGAGAGTGCCAGATCACGTGATGTTGACCTTGGGTAAGTCAACTTCACCATAGCCTTGCGGGGCCTCCTCCTAGATAAGCAATGCGCTATTGAGGGGGTCTCCGTCAACTAGTATATACAAATACCAACATTGTACATAAAAAAATATTTAAATGAGAATAAATACTATCTTATCCCCAGGGAAGCAGGGAGAAGTGTGCACCTGATGCTACTGCCAGTGTACGACTGACAGTCTGGGAATTTGTTTCCCGTGTTCAGAAATTTTTTTATTATTTTTTGAGACTTACACCCCGGAATGATTGTTCAATCATACCGGTCACGCAGTTTTTTTCTAATCATACCTCAGACGTCTGAAAACGTCTTGGAAGAAATTGTCTGCCTGCTGTTGCCATTCCCGGATGCATGTTTTTAGTGATATAAACATTAGGTAATTTCATCCACACCGTGGGTAGTCGTCTGAAAGTCAGCAGGCAGTTGTTGGTGGAGCAACTTCATAAAAAAATAGCATTCAATTTTATTTGCCACATCCTCACTTCATGAAGGAGAACTTCAACTGAATTACTTCTATATTTTAGCCTTCTTTTCTACCCATAGATAATAATTGAGGCAGGGCCCTGTATGGACTACCCCTGGAATATCCTGGAGATTTCCAGGGGAGACAAACTAAACCTACCTTCACTCCTGGAAACCTTGCAAAATAACCCCCTGAAGGCTCCTATAAAACTTCTGGATGCCCTACCCCAAATCTCCTGGAATATCGTCAAAAGGGGTTACTTGGGAACCTCCAGTCAAACATGGGATTACTGATTACCAAATATCTGGTCTTCTTTTCTGACAACAAGTTTGTTTTGACGATTTCACCAAGCTTATCAATCACACATCAAAATCACAAAACAACAAGAATGAACATATCAGATTACTACAATAAAAAAGACATAAAAGTCAAAGTCGTAGAATATTTCTACTTCAACTCATATCGTCGTTTTTTTTTGTTTCTTGATCTCTCAGAAAAATAAAAGCATGCTAATTAATAATAATAACAACAATAATAATAATAGGTTCTACAACCATCCATTTCTGGTTCATGGGAAAGGTTGGACATGAGCCATACCTCTCATCTGCGAGGCCTACTCACATGTCCAGCTTTCAAAACTTCAAAAATTACTTTTTCTTGCTTAAGGCAAGGGCAAGATATTGGTTTAAAGTTATATTTTTAAATTCAATGGCTTGTTCTAGTAACGATTTACTTGGCCAACCTCTTTTCGTGTAATGATCGTTATTAAAGTTAATAATTTCAAAGTTCTTGTCGCTGACATTCTAATTATATGGCTGACATAATGGTGTACTGTGATTTTATAAAGAAGCTAACATCTGATGTGCCACATATACAGTGAACTCGAGCATTATTGATGACATATCGGTAGTCATTTGCGTCAGGATCCACAAATTTAAACAGGCTAATTTTGCAGGCTTATAAGTTGGTTTTGTCGATCATGTTTGATCATGTTTGATCATGTTTATGTTTGAAAATAAAAGACTAGAATTTTTGCTTGCTGAAGGGTGGAAACAGATATAGATACCTCAGGTATGTGCATTTGATAGAAAAATCACAGACAGTTTAAAACACTGTCAAAAGATTCAAAATGGTTAGAAAGTCAGAACGTCACGTTCAAAACAAAAATATTATTTATACTAGCGATGGGGGAAACTTACTCTTGCAAATGAATGAAGCATGGTTTCAAATTTAATTATTTTCATTTTCAGATCGATGACATCGTCATGGTCAATGTGCGCTCCATTGCAGAAATGGGTGCATATGTTCACCTGTTGGAATACAAAAATATCGAGGGCATGATCTTACTCAGTGAACTTTCAAGGAGACGTATACGTTCCATCAATAAATTAATTCGTGTTGGACGAAATGAATGTGTTGTCGTTATTCGTGTAGATAAAGAAAAAGGTATGTTTCCAGTATTCCAGTCAAATCTTCAATCCCTTTGCTTTGTTACTCTTTTTTATCAGGATTCTTACATTCTAAAAAGAAATCAACATCTTGGTTTTTATATTTAATTTCCAATTAGTAGACAGTACAACTCCTAATGACCATTTTTAAGGCCTTCAAATTAGATAGTGAGTTTGTTCTATTTAAAAACATAATTCAACCGCTCGTTTTTAAGAAAATTAAAAATTAAGAGGAAAGTGAGAAAACAAAGGGATTCTCAAGTCGGAGAGCATATTTGTGACGTTCCACGGGATTCGTGGTACAAGTTCATTTGCTGATCCTTATAAAGATCACGTCATTGATCCTTATTTAAGGATCCTGATCCAAACAAGGATCAATTGATCCTTAATCGGAAAATAAGGATCACAAGGATCCTATTAAGGATCACAAGGATCC
>JAUJPO010088447.1:0-39352 GCA_032270745.1 Tiaropsis multicirrata | reverse complement strand
ATTTCCCAGGATAAGAGTACTCCCGGGAGTATCAATTTCCTGGGAAATATATACTGGGGAGTACCTATTTCCGGGAAGTAAACACTGGGGAGTATTTATTTAGGGGAGTACTTATTTTCTGTGACACCGGACTTTTTGGGATGTTTCCGTAGAAGAGATTACGTAATGGATACCATGAATATTCTGGTACAGAATGAAGTGAAGGAGCATCCAACTTTTTTCCAATTAACTCACATTTAATTAAAGAAGACATGTAATGTGTCGAAATATTCGCTGAATAAAGTCGTAAGTTTTCTACCATTTAATTATAGGAAATATGAAGGTCAAAAAAATGAAAGACCAATTTAGGAAATGAAGCATGCACATGTGCGAAACTCACCTATGACTGTACTGTCACATTATTGGTTGGTAATGACGTAATGGATGACGCTAGAGAGGAATGGGAGTTAGTTCGACGTTTGGAAACTTTCTTCTCTTTCTTTTCGAGTTTCTTCTCCATCTAAATTAAAATGAAATTGAAGTTTAGAATTTGTTGTCAAAAAATGAATAAAATCAGCACTATATCCGAATCTCAGAATTGCATTTTTTGTCAAAATTCTCTTTAAATTTAAAAGCTGACGATATTACATACCAAGAGGCCGGCCATCAAAGACGCTAAAACCCATGCTAGAATGTTATATTAGACTTTTAAATTACCGTGGCAAAGAAATACCACTTTAAAGAAAATTTTATTAAGAGAAGGGAAAACCTACTGTAGTTGAACTGACTGAGAAAATTGAAGAAAATAGGATTTAGAATTAACTTGACCAATATTTTTTCAATTAATATTAATACCAGCCCGGACATTTTCCTGACGTTTAAAAAATTTTGTAAAAGAAATCTGACTCTGACTTTTGCAGGTTTCCCCTGGCCGCTGGGAACCCTTAGAGAGTAACAGTATCATTTAGCAACGCAAAATCAAAGTATAAAGCTAAAACTAAAATGCTCTTACCTTTAATCGCTTTTTCTCCTCTTTCTTCTCTTTCTCCATTTGTTTCTTCAACTGTTTGCTGTCCGAACTACTATCCAAAATGGACGAAGAATTTGACATCACGTGTTCACCGCTGGAATGCTGATGATGTTCGCGCTCAATGATGCGCGCGTCCGAAAATTTCTTCAGAAGCGTTTTCTTGAAACTTTTTTGTTTCCTGGGCGAGTTTAGTTGTTCCGTTGATTTGGAAAACGTTCGCTCCATGCTGGATTTCGGCTCTTCTTCGAGAACCGGTGATATTGTCCGATCCGGCGAATTGTTTTTATTATGCTGAAAAAGTCCGTCGTGCCAAGTGTTTCTCTTATGCGAATACACGTTCTGTTCACTTAATGATTTAGTCATTTGTTTCGGCGAAGAAGCCCAAGATTGTTCGGAAGTGGTGATGGAGCTGTTTGATCTTAAAATGACTTGCTTTTCACCTTCGTGCTCCTCCTCATAAGTCTTTGCTTTCAACTGAGGTGAATTATTCACAATAGCCGTTTTCCGTAGCGATGGAGAAACAGAGTTTTGTTGATGTGCCATTGTCTTAGGTTTACTACCCGCCGAGGAAGTCCGCTGCTGGTTTAACTCTTCCAGATTTTCATTTAGAGCCATTAAAGCTCGCATACCCGGTGATTCTTCCACCGTTGAATGTTTTGGAGATGAGCCGGTATTCTCCGGTGCTTTCCGGGGTTCGTCACTTTGAGACCGGTTGTGAATAACACGGACGTCACCCTGCGGTGTCTGCCCATCTCTAAGTAACGTCGGAATATTAGCATCGGATAACGATTTCAGGATTCCTCTGGGGCTCTCACTTTTCAAATTGTTTATAGAACGTTCGGGAAGGGAGCGTGTTAAGGCGTCCATCATGGGTGTCTGCTCAGACGATTGTGATCTAGCCCCATCCGTTTCGTCAGCCGTGTAAAAAAATTTGTTATTTCGACGAAGTGTATCCGTGTCAGATTCCTCTTCACAAACGTCCGTCAGTTGAATAAAATCTCCACATTGTGAACTGACGGAACGAGTCAGAGTTTCTTTACATTGAATAGCTATTTCAACTTTATTATCTATATGGTCTGTTTCATCAGAAGCATCCCTTTCGAAACAGGTCTGTGCGTCTATTCTTGATACCAGGTCAGTATTGGAGCAATATTGTTCTTTAGTACTACGGGAACTACATTTCTGGCATGACATACTTTCAGAAGGTTCAGTTTGTGTACATGTTTCAATAACTATAGGAATCTCTCTCAGGGGAAGTGTTTGTCCGTTTAGAGTTCGAGATGTGTCTCCTTCGTCACTACGGAAAATATTCTCATCATCATCGTCATCTCTCTCTTCTTCACTGTCAGAGTCGAGATGAACTTTGGTTTTATTGGGTTGCTCTTCCTCCTCGTGTATCGTGTGTTGCTGTTCGGTAAAATCGGGATTCGAACGTTTGTTACTGTTGCTACGGGAAACCGGTTTCGTCGGATCGTTTTGCGTGCTTGAAGCTAAACTACTGCTGCTATCTGAATGGTACTCGGCTCCCGATTCGAATCGCTTTTTCAGTCGTTGAACCGACTGCATTTCAGATAAACTTGCCGATTTTCCATCGCGTTGCATATGAGCACCACTATCCGAGTTTATGGAACGAAAACTGTCGCCTATTCCCGACGACCGACGACTATCATCGGAAATATCACTCGGGATGGATCCCGAACGATCTCGTTTATCGCCTGTGAAAACCCATGTTGAGACCTGATCACGTTCGGTCGTTTGGATCATGGAATACGGTCGCGTTTTCGTCGTTTTCGCCATTCGTTTGTCTCTTGAACGAGGATGAACTGAGGTTTTGGGGTCGGACAACGATCGTTTAACACTCGCATCGGCCGACTCTGAACTTTCGTCACGACCACGTACCGAACTTGTGAAATTACTGCTACTTGAACTACGTAAAGGTAAATCTTCATCCTTTACAATAATGGAAGGTGAAAGTCCATGTTCATCGATTAAGGAATTGGTCAGTGTTCTCATAGAGGGAAGAGGAGACATGCTATGTGTATAAGTTGACGGTACCGAAAGATTACTAAATGGTAAATCGTCATCGATGAAATCGAGAGTTGATCCATGACCTGAGCGGGCGGCCACGTATCGTTTCTGAAAGAAAACGAAACACCAATGTAAAGATTTTGCTCTAGAGTATGAAGGAAGGCAAAAGCACTATGTTTCGTCTTCTCTGAGAGCCTGTTAAGGTTTCCAAATTACGTTAACAGTGTCCACATCTTTTTATAAATATCTCAATATTTATTAAGAAATGAGAATTGTCTAATTACTTCAAAGCATCGATTGACAAGAATGAATTATTTTGTCACCAAAAAGGTCAAAAACAAAAAGTCAAATTATAAGCTGACACTATAGGTTGGAAATCTTCAAAAGGATAAAGCATGTAAAGAGTTAAGACACAAAACAGTTCATACCTTCGCTTTTTCAATGGTTTGCATCCATTTTGTGAGTTCTGTGTTTTGAACTTGTAGCGTGAAAGCATTTACCAGAACGCCATACTCGTTCAAGTAGATCAGAATGAAAGAACCGCCGAACTGGCTTGACGGGTAGATGACAACTTTGTTGAGGCGGAAGGGCGGTCGAACGATGCGGAATTTTTCGCCATTCTTTTTGGCTTTGGTGATGAGCAACACATCAGTAAACAAAAAGACCTGAACGTCCAGCTGCAACGAAGAAATTAGAAATGATTTTCAAATAATTAAGCGGTATTATAGTAATTCTTAAAACCCAACATATCCAATTGGAACGTTGTTGAAACTTTTATTGGAGAGTTATATACTAAGCTAGGCTCCCACATGAAAATCGCACCAGCGAAATGTAACCTAGCTTACCCGTCCTTGTTTCTCGATCATTTTCATGGAGCCATCGAGGAGAATACATCTTTGCTCGTCTTCGGGTAGCCCTGGAATTTTCTGATGAAGATCCAAATTGCAGTAGTCTTGAATGATCTGAACGAAATCAAGAGGTGAAGATAAATTTTAATGACTGTTGCATTATAAAGGGAGGTTACCAATTACGTCCTTAGTGCGTACTATGTACATCTTATATACCATGCTATCAAGCCTTACATAAAGTCAGCCTTTGAAGGGGATTGACGCCTGATATTTTTAACTGTTCTTAAATCGAGCCTTATGATGTTCTTCGTTGAGTAAAAAAAAGAATCCGTTTTAGCCGTTTTTAAGTAACTTTTTAGATCTAAAGAAACCTTCAAAAGGCGCTTAAAATGTTCTCAACAGTTTGTTACGTAATGTTATCTCCGAGACCAATCAGAACAGAGAAACATGAAAACACTCAGTTATGTAATATTTGGGAAAGTTGATCTTTCTTCTTGTTTGTTTAAAAGATGAACAAGAAAGTTCAAGGTTTGGATTAAATGAGAGCTTATAATAGATTTACATTTATTTATCCAAATGAGAGTTTAGTAGGATGCACTTTGACTTTGCGTTGCTAAGCTCCAACAAAAAAAGAGATTTCTATTTTCTGAAAATCCACCCACATTCATACGTCATAGGATTTCGTAACCTTGTCCGCGCGGCCTCTTTAGTGAAAAGTTTGTTCGATTGAGACAGAGACGGAAGTTGAAGATCGTAACAAGATTAATGACCCTTTGATGAGATCATTAAACGGTGATTATCGAGTGGCTCTTTAAAAATAAATTATCAAAACGATGGACATTTTTCGGTTCATTTAATTCGGAATCCAATGGACATAAGGAAGAGGTTTCAGGTTTTAATTCCTGTCGTCTCCTAAAGGCTTTTGAAGGCAACACTCGAACAAACTTCTTGAATTCGACTAATAACAACCTGTTTTCGGTGTAGAGAAATCGAGTCCGTAAAACAACTAAAAGGTTCTCTTGGATGTCTTCGATGTCACTCTTAAAGATCGAAGACATTGAATAACTCATTGCACTAAAATATTACAAACTGTAGTTCCTTGAGCTTAAAAAACGAAGAAAAACGAAAGGCTCACCTTATCAACCTCTTCAGTGGCTTCGATGGGGCAATAATTTTCCAATCGACTCAAAACGGATTGCAATTTTTGCTCTTCATGTCGTAAGCGTAGAGTTGTGTTAATCTTGGAAACGAAACGGTCCACCTGTGAGATCTAAAATGAAAGGAGAAAATTTATTAAACCATTTATAAATCGTGAGAATTAGAGTTCAGTAGATTAAAAGGGTCAAAATTGATCCAAAGCCTATCGAGTTCTACGAATAATCTTACAAGAAAATAGATTTGCAAAAAAAAAAAGATTTTGAAAAAGTGGAAAAATTATTCATGGATCACGAGACCACGGCTATGTATTTCTCAAAGATCCATGTCCGCACTTACCATATTTTCTAGTGATAAAATTTCATCAGTATCAATGGTGCGTTGCAAGACAGCTTTCAACAACAACGCATACTTGGTCACACGTTGCATCGGCTTCACCAAAAGATCCGCCAGCTTCAAGCGGTGGCATTCACTTTGATTTTCACACCATAACAGATACTCATTGAAATGTTCGTTCGTTTCTTTCAGATGCTTCAAATACGCCACGCATTGGCTTTCTTCCAAGCAGTACTTGATGTATGGGTCAAATAAATCTTCGAACTATAAATGAATGGTCGAGGATAAGATATGAAAAATAATTTGCGAAATTCGATAACATACACCTCATAAGACTTAATGTTATCTGAAGACTATTTCAAAAAAAATCATGATATTTCGTATACAGAATCTAGCCTATGAAAACATTTAATGCACAGCAGTCATAATGGAAATGTCTATCAACAAAATATCATTTAAAACGACCCTCTTTAATAAAAAAAAATATTCTGCACGATAAGAAAATGCTTTTATTTTTGATGTTATTAAGATATGATAAGGTGATGTTAACTTTTATGTACGGTTGGCTCTTTAGGAAAAATAATATGGAGGAGTTCTCCAACTACACGTGATAGCAGCCACAAATATGTTAAAAGACTTAGCAGAAAGGCACGAGAACCGAAGTTGATGCTGTGCTTTTTTTCTACTGGAAGCCACTAATTACAGTTTTTACACTGATTAAATGACAAAACAAGACAAGGGGAATTCAAAATTAAAGCCAGAGGTAGTGCATAGTCTTAATTTAATTCTGGCTATAAATTTCTAACTAAAATCCGCGCGTTTTAACACACTAGCACTACAGTTAAACTAAGTGTAATTCGTGTTTTAATTACATGAGTTAAACTTTATCTTCATATTGCTTGGAAACAATCCAGCATTTTTTGGAAGAAAAAAAAAACACTTACCCTTGCGAACGAATCGAGAAGTTGTGACGGTTTGATTGGTTCGCGCGTCCGCTTGGTTTCCGCGACCACGTGACGCAAATATTCGCTCCAAAAGATACGGTTCGTGTTGTAGATTTCTTGAATGTTCGAGAATAAGCGTTTGGAATCGACCTCGCAGAGAAAATTGTCGCGCTGTAGGCTGAACAGACATTCACGGAAGACCTGAAATATGAATTGATTAATTGGTAAAAAATCTGGCAATCTGTTCACTGGTGTCTTTAAAGTGAAAACAAGAGAGGAAGGATTTGGATATTAAGCTTTTAGACTTTCACAACAGCCAGTTAATAGGATATGTAATGGGAAACAAAAATTGAGAGACCAGTTACCATATTTTTAGCAAAGGAACCTAGAAAATTTAACTTGAAGGTCTATTATTTAGAAATATGTATTTTCAAATCTTTTTCAGCAAAGGAAAAAAGAAAGAAAAAAGAAGCGTCGCAATAGAAATAAAAAGCTTAACATTTCGAAATGTGAAAATAACAAAAGTCATCTCAGGCATGGGAAAATTTGATAGGCGAGGAAAAAATGAGAAAGTTTAAGAGGAGAATTACTAACGAACGCAGTATCGGCAAATAAACATGCCATAAACTTGCTAAAATAACTAAGATTCTTTACAGTTCGTGGTTGCATTAACATCGACTTTGCCCATAGAAACAAAATTTCATTGAATTTGAGATTCGAAGATTGACATTGGCCGATAGAGTTTCATTTTTCAATATCTATTGCCTGTAAGCCCTGCCGTTTACACGAGAGAAAAAAAAATACTCACCTGTAGAATGACACGAATCTTTCCAACATATTTATATTCAGTGGAAAGCAATTCCCAAATGGCTTCCTGTTGGTTTTTCTGACTTCTCGTCATATCTTCAGATCCATCAATCACATCCGTCCACTTGTCTTCGAGATTGTCCCCCACATCTTCGTTTGAGATGAGAGATGCTTCCGAACCATCAAAATTGTCGCATAGTGTGGTGGCACTGCTCCCTTCGAATCCCTTCATGCTGTACTGTTGTAACAGATCGGGTAGGCTCTTGCTCAAGTCCTGTCGAAAGGAAATTAAAATGCAATTACCACAGTGACTAAGCACCTAATGGAGATAATTCGTCTGGAAATCTCTTAATCTGTCTCGTATTTTTCCACATTGAAATCTTTGAAACGAAAATCCTGCCTCTCTTTTTGCGAAGGGCGGACATCAGGCGGAAAGCAGAGCGCTATGAACAGAAACTGAATCTCAGTGTACCTGTACATTTAAATACGAACCGCTTTTTCCCCAAACGGTCATCTCTTAAGAATGATGTATCCATTACATAATCTTTTTATACGGAAACACCCTAAAGCCTGGGTGTTTAACCCAACTTTTTGAGTTTTACAATAAAACTAGTGGTAAACATTAGAATTTGTTGGGGTGTTTCCGTATAAAAGATTAAGTAATGGATAATAAATTTGTGACCCCCTGTAATACCTTTGAGCTTCCACCTTTCTTGGGGAGACGAGCATTTGATGCGGGTAGGGATCCAGTTTTGATTTGTTGTTGTGGATCATCGTTGCTCATGATCGACATGATGTTCTTCTTTTGCCGTTGGCTCTATGGGTGCAAAGAAAACAAAAAGAGTCAATATTTATTCCGAGAAAATCAAAACCTAAACTTGAGTGACATTTTCGTTTCAGAAAAGGATGGTCAATTACACCTATTACGTTTGATTTCTCTTGGGTAAAAACGAAACTGAAAGGTTATTTATTCCACGTGCTCAATCGTTTTAACGAAATAGCTACCTTTTCATTACTACTAATCGCGCGCACCATATCTGCCACTTTAGTGCCCGCCCGACTCAAACGTCTTTTGCGGGTGTTCGGTGAAATGCCTGCCAAGCTGATCTTACGCCTTGAAAAGGGCGTTAGAACGTTGGTCGAGGCCGGTGCCGTGGGCGAGGTAACACTCCCTTTGATATCGTGTGCCGAAAGGCTGCCTTTCATGTTAACAGCTACAGGTGGTAAGTTAAGCCGTAGATAATGAATTTGTTCATTTTCAAAGGAGGATCTACGGTGCCGATTCATCCTTTCTTGACGCCACGCCATCAAATCTGGGTCCTTCTCCAAGCCCTCTTCGTCATCGGATGTCGAATTTCGTTGAAGTAAAATGCTATTACGTTTTTCCCTCATCTTTTTCTGTATTTGATGTTGATTGATGAGTTCGAACGGGTTGCTTCCTTTCTAAAGATCTTGGATCGAGTCTTTAATCCTTTTAAATCCCTTCTACTGATTCTCTTCTTAATATTTTTCTTTTTTGTATTGATGAATTGGCGACTGACACCTTCGATTTTATCAGTTGTGTGAAAACTTGCCAGTTAACGTGAAACAAGCTCGAACAAAAGGTTGAGGGTCAGAGTTGAATAGTCATTACGTGGGTACTGACTGAAAGAGTAGTTTAACTAGCTGTTTGGTTGGTTGGTTGGTTGGTTGGATAAATTTTAATGTTTTCGAGGTCAAAAGTGCAGAATGATGTCTCGTGTGGTAACGTTTGATTTGAGCATTATCGTGTAGACGTAAAAATGTACTTTCAAATCAACCAATCAGAGTCGATGTTAATTCAGATTTCATCCAATCAGATTGTAAAGTTGCTTGAAAATGTACCAATATATAATTTTGTAAACGAACGGGAAGCAACTAATAACCCAGATCCAAAAAAACAGGTTACGTCAAAATATGGACGTGAATACCGATAAAATTGCAGAAAATAAACTGGAGGTGGTCTTCAATCCAATGAATATTCTCTCTCAAAATGAACAAGTAAACAAAGATTGTGTATGCAAATTAAAATAACCGAAGTTTGTCCCTTTTTACTATGCGATTCAATCCATCAAACACATGCTGAACAAAAATAATAAGACCATAAAATATGTATCAAACACCAATTGATAGATGCGATCGAAACTTAGACTGACATGAAAAAATATATATTTTTCAACAATCGGAGGATTGTGATTTTCTTCAGAAAGAGAAAACCCTCCTCCGGTTTGTTGTTTAAGCGTCATAAAATTACACAAGATGTCAACTACAAACACAAAAGAAAGAGTGGGGGTGGAGTGGATTTGTTTTTGTATAATTGTAAACAAATGCAACTTTGTTCCGATCTCATCAAGTTATAAGAAATCAGTGATGTGATGCGAAGATGACACAAACAAACAAATCAATGCCATTCAAATAAAAAAGAGAGAAAATAAACAAAAAAGAATGAATATAATAATAGTCTTATTACTATATAAGCATATTTTCATTAAAACCAGAGATTTCAAATGTCCTTCATTTCCACGATTATGCTTATAGAAGGAGGCAAAACGATATATGTATTGATATGATGTTATGTATCATTCTTTTAGGGATTTATAAGACCTCAAATTACTCAATCATAAGCGAATACGGAACGGAGGATGTCTGGAATGTTAATCTCCTCCATCCATAGACACCTGTTCCATAGTTTGTTATGACATGTGACAAAACGCCAAATCAAAACACTACAAAGGTTATTTTAGGGAAACAATTCAGTTATGAATTACTATAATTGCAATATTGCGGTTTTGTGGCTTCATCGTGGTATGCAAGTAAGTTCTAAGGTTACAATAAGTCCAAAAGCTTTTGCTCGATGTAGTAAGAGAGTCCTTTTCAGGATTTCAAAAAAAAAAGCTTTTTGCCAACGTGTTGAAGTGCTCAAATATTTTAAAACAATAAAATGGGACAATGGGACTGCGTGGTGAATCGTATAAACTACCATTGTTTCTCTCAAAATCATTTACAGCCAGCAGACAAACAACTTTATTCCAACATTGTTTCAACGTCCAAATAACGTTCTGACGTTGAAACAACGTTGAAACAACGTTCCGTGTCTGCTGGGTAAAACACACGTAAGAAGAGTTTATAAAATTCCAGTTTCCTGTAACCCAACGATATTATTATTAGTTGGGGAAAGAACTTTCATTTTGTTTTCTTTTCTTTGAAATTGTTTTGAGCTAAGGAAATCGTTTGAAGTGAAGAATGGGGGTGTTCGATAGACTTTGGTGACGTTGATGTGCAAAGAATTGGCAAGTTAATTATCTTAATTGCTATTGGTAATATCGTCTGTGCTGGTGAGTGACGCAAAACTAAACCATGGGGTATACCAGCCTCAATTAGGTAAGCGAGACAGATCGAAGGATAGTAACCCGTGACCGTCATCTCGCAAAACCAAGGCTTTCAAGCGTCGTAGATTTTTGCGGGGCAACGGTCGCGGGTTACTATCCACCGTTCTCCTTTGATTTATCTCGCTTAACGTAACCTCACTATAGCTACGGATTGGTGGATTAAATGATCTATAAAGGAATCCAGCAAGAAGCAAGCAGAGATTCGTGTGATTTAGGACTTCGTTTTTAAAGTTTTTAAAGGTTTCGCAACACTCTAATATTTGTAATTAAACTGTTTCAGCGAAAACAAAAAAAACATCAAATTTTTATTGATGTTTGAAGGCCAAATATTGATAGGCGATGATAATATCAAATAAGAGGAAAATACAAGAACATAATACGAAAAAGTTTAAAATGTTTACCTTCAGATATATATGCAAAGACGAACTATTTGAATTATTTTAATGGGGAGGTCATTATGATAAAGGCCATGCGAATTTCCATCACGAATGATTGATGATGAAAATTTTACTTTAAACACAGGACGACTTACCGTGACCGAAATCTTTCGACGGATACCCTCGATCCAACCCCTGTCCGGCTTCTTTTCCGGTGACGTCATAGTAGCGAGATTTGAAATACTCATGGCGTTTCTGCGGCTGTAAAGAAACCTTTCTTGTGGTTCTTCATAAGTGATCTCTTTAATGTCCGTTAGTTTGCTCTCGCTACCGGACCAAGACCGCTTGATCATGCTAAATGAGTTTTTCCGCTGACTTCCAGATTTCTCGCAAGATTCAACATCGTCTCTCAAGTGATATTCCGACCACGAGTGTCTGTCCGATAGCGGAGATAACCGTTTGACTTTTTTACGTAATTTCACGCTGGTCGAGGTGAAAGTTCCGTTATTGTTATTTGAGTCCGTAATTTGTTCATCTGCAACTGTGTGACCGCGGACGACATCGGAAGCACTCCGTGATTTTAGAGGTTGATCTTCATAAATTCTCATGCTTACTCCCGCCGAAAACAATTTTCCATCAATGTAATAAAATTTTCCACTTGTCAAGTTTTTCAATAAAATACCAAATTATCTCGGGTGTAACATAACCACTTTAGTCTCTTATTTCTTTCAGATTTTATTCATTTTTCCCCATAATTTTATCTAGCATTTTTCTTATGTTTTCAAGAAGTAAGAAATAGTTGAAAATTAAGCTGACGAAAAAGTCTATGACATAATTAACAAATACACATAACTTGAAGAAAGAAGAAAAAGAAGAAACAGATTCACAAACAAAAGCTTCAATTTCCCAGAAATAAAAACTGACGAAAGAACTTCAAGAGAGCATTGATAACTCATACAAGATATACACTCACTAAAAAAACTGTCATTATGCCGATCAGAGCAAACATTTTATTCAACCAATTGAAGAAATGTGAATGTGAATGTGAGAATATATAACAGCACGAAGTATGAAAAAATGAATGATTTTTATAACACTAGCTTTCTTCTCATCACCTCAGTCTACTATTCTTTTCGATCGGCTATCATTTTCATTGTTGGGAAAAGAAATAGGATGTTGGAACAAGCCATAAATTATTGAACAAGTTTTTTCTATTCGACCAACGTATCTCACACATGCATAGAGCGAATTTTAGCAAGGGAAAGAAACACAAGTTTTCTGTAAGAATATTGTGTTCAAACATTTTGTTTCAAAGACTTTCTTCATCTGATTTCAAATTTCAACAGTGACTTTATCTCAACCAAACTAACTTTATTGAGCCCACCTTTTATCAATAACTTCAAGATTTCTAACAACACCTAAACACAGCTGCGAACATTAAAAATTCTACCAAAAAGATGAGCTCGAAAAATTCTTAAAAAATAAACTCTCAGAAATTTAAGGTTTTTAAGGAACAAAGCAAAAACTTCAGAATCGAATCTTATATACCCAATATATATCATATCACCATATAAATCCAATATATCATATCACCATTTTACTTTCAATGAAATACACTAATGCTCACTGGTCCAACCAGAAACGCGGTGAGATTTTGGTCAAAAGTCTCACAGAGCCTCCGAAACAGTTCCTTATTCGCTGTGATGAAGCGCGTAGTAATTAGGGGATCCCGTTTTTCGTTTCTTTTCAATTCTTAAGTTTTTAAAAACATTATAATTGGAAGGAAAAAGTGACGTTTCAGAAACACACAGTCCTTTTCAAAACAAACCGAACAAAATTGACAAGAACCAAAGGAACTTTTTATAAGCAAAAAAAATGTATAAAGAACTAGACTCTGTTCGTACTAAAGTCACACGAAAATCGTCAACACAAGTAACGAAAACAGAAATATCTCAACGAATGTAGCTTCTAGGATGATAGCTGCAGAAGAAGACTGAAGCCGCAGTTAAAAAGACTTCATGTTCTGCGACGTTCATTCTTATATAAAAAGAAGAAAATAATGACACGCCACAAATATTGGCGACGTGACAAGACCGTTTGAAAATATTATTGAAGCCCAAGAACTGTTGTCTCTCTCGATGATGATGACACGATAATGACGAAAGTTGGATTTGTTCATTAACAATAATATAAGTGTTTCCTGTTTGACAACAACCAAGACCATAGTTCTCCCTGTTGAAACGTCTTAAGCAGTTGGCCTGAAACTCCCACGAGGTTTATCGAAGGTCATTAAGTACACATTGGGGCACACTCCTAAGAGAAAGGTACTAGCCTTACATAGTGCAGTGGTCCTAAGCCCTCAAATGATTACCGGACAACTATCAACGCTGCCAGATAAGGTATTTTAAAGCATTTTCAATCTAAAACATCCCTGAATCATAACCACAAAACTTTGGACATTATTAACACTCTCCATCAAAGCTTTGGATTATCTTCCCTGACTTTTGTTTGCACTGACTCAAATGTTCCTAACTTTACACTCGATTTTAAACTTTACATACATTGCAGCCATCACAATCACAAGAGTGAGCGTTCCTCAGGAAAGTTAACTAAAGTTCCACGTTCGTTTTGATTGTGATTGGTTCAGTTACTGTTATTCGGACACACACACCAGTAAAATACACATTCACAGAAGTGAGAGTTCCTTAGGAAAGTTACTCAATTTTTTGCTTCCATCATGCTTCCATATAAAGAATTATGAGCAAAAGCAATAATCTCCCTCAAAACTTTTGAGAATCTTCTGCATCCGCCTCTGCATTTTGATGACGTTCGCTTTTCAGACTTCAGTTAATTCGAAGACACGCACCATACAGTAAAATACACGATCCAAGATTCTTACACATCAACAGACAAACAGATAAACTGTTTAAACGCACAGCAATAGCTAAAACTTCACCAACCAACCAACCAACAATTATCATTTTACTTCTAAAAAATATCTATATATTAACTATATCATATTATCACATCAACTTGATATTTGCTCAAAAATTTAAACTTGAATTTACTTACCAAACAGAGCGCCTCCAAAAAATCTCCAGTTACACTGCATATTGACTATTTTATAGCATAATCTTTATTATAACATCGAGTTTGGGAGGTACGTTATTTATTAAACGTAATCTTATAAAAGCCAGAGTCAAGAAAAATTTAATTCACGTTCCTGGCTCTTAAGTCTTTTAACAAAAAAAGAAAGAAAAGTAAATGATTTGATTTGAAGCAAATCCAACTACGTGCATATTACGATTTTGAAGAGAAGGAATTTAATAATCTCTGAATGACATTGAGAACTTCATTAAAAATAAAAGACACCCAAAAGAACGCTCCAGACAAAATAAACGGTAGCTCATTCTTACATTCTCTATGCAATAGTAAAAGAATATCAATCATAATTTCCAACCAAATCTAATAAGATACATTATACACTGCATTAGACAATCTCATAACACAGCAACACACAGATGGATCGATTTACTGTGTCAATTTTGATGAAATAAGAGAATTCCGTTTCATCGATGCTTTCCCCTCAATTATCGCGAAAAATGAGTATTCATACCCGAGGGATATACATCTCGAATCAAAACTTTGAAAGAAAAATATAATTGCTTAATAGTAATAGCTGATTAAAATAATAAAAAAAAATTATTGATTGGAGTTTCTCTGCTCTCTGCCATCCGTTTTCTAGAAGGCACCAGTCTCGTGTGAACTTCAAAACTTTTTGAACAAATATTTTTTGAAGCAGAAAGAAATTTCATACGAAATTGAAAGATAGCAATATGTATGTAATAACTATAAAGAGCAAACACAGAACGCGAATTGTTATTTAACTCGCGAAAAAAAGAAATCATTCCTTTAACTAAAAAAAAAGGCACAAAATTTGGTAAAAAAGAATATCACACAAATGTTTGAAAAAAACAAAATTAACAGGTCGACCAAGAATTGACTTTAACTGGAAGAAAGTAGTCTCTATCTAAGAAAGCTTTCAATTTCATACGAAAAGTTCTACAATGATTAACATACTAACGCGCGAAGAAAAGTCAAATTACATGAGTTTTAACCAAACATTCGATTAAGGAAAATGTTTACACAAATAAATAGCTCCGTTACTTTGACACCGATTGAATGCAGGGTCGGCTTTTTTTATCAAACCAACCTTTCTTATCAGTACCTGCGTCTGAGGGGGTGGATAATTAGCCAAAAGATCGATCAAATTTTGATGAAAAATAGCTTCCCTGATTATAATCGCATGGTCTGAAATTGTCATTCTCCTCACAGATTTTCATCTTTTCTGTAATGACGAACGATGATGAGCAAGATACTAAAGCAGAGAGCTAGAATGACCATCAATATTGTTCTTCTCCTTCTTCTCGCAGAAGTCTGAAGCAGAGAACTAGAATGAAGAACTTTCTACGAATTAAATGTACACTAAAGAAGCTGGGTTTCATAATTTCCCAGCCCAACGGCGCAGACCAAATTAGACGAATCTCAGCAGTTGCTAACCATTGCTAACAGCGATCTCTTTTAGCTGCTTTCGCAAAATCTTTATATACTACGCTAAAGTTCATAATGTCAACAATTTTTTTTTAACTTTTGAACCAACACTAAAGGTCAAAGAATCTTCCAAGAACATTTTTATACTATAAAATTCTCATTTATACAATAACCAGTTACACATACAGTACAGTACATACTCTTTTCAGGAGGAGAAGTTAAAAAGTCAAATAAAACGCTCGAACTCTCATAAAATCTACTTCACGTGAAAGATTCTACCAACCATTTCTAAACGACCATGCTAAATTGGCTGTTACAATACTAATGTTAAAAGAAACGAAAAATTGATATTCGTTAATAACGCTATCAATTTGTTGAAGGAAGTTTCATTTGAATCTCATCTTCCGTATGGCGTAATAGAAGACTAGTTTCCGCTACTCTAGTTAACACTAGCACACGCCGCGGACTGTTTGGCGCTACCTGACTTCCTTATGTAATTTATCTATTAATCAACAAAAACCGCTTGAATGTAATCTTGAAAGGAGCATTAACTTAATTGTAACCACACTGACTGCTAAATATCGAGTCCAGTCACTATAATAAATTAGCATTTTTGGTAATAACTCCTTTTGTATAGTTAGCTAACTTTAAACCAAATGCTATCTATTGCATAAATTCTTCAATAAACAGGGATCTCCTTCGTTGATTGAAGAACAACGAAATACTATGGTATTCTGGGTATTTCAATTCGAGATGAAGCCTCATTTTTCCGTACACAAGACTTCGTCTTTCACATCCAAAGAAAAAAGGAACTGCATATACTAAATCGACCCTTAAATGATGTGGTTGAAATGCAAGTGGAGCTTAAGATTCAAACATAACAAAGCAGCAAACGTCCGGCAGTGCCAACATTTTGTACCACGTTTATCGTTCGTTACCCTGGTGCAGATTGTCTGTTTTGCCGTAACTTTCCCGTGAATCAGTCTCTGCGGAGAAGTGTAGAAAATTTTCTGCTGCCGCCTCAATTTCTCACAAAATTTCACCCGCGCTTCACCATAATTGTTTAAACTAGGGGGAAAAACGGTTTAGCAACATTCACAAATAGGGGAAAACGGGTTAGTATCAAACACGATCATTCTCCAGTCACCAATACTCTTAACACGGTACAGTGATGATTCATCTGCAACCAACCACCAGCATCCATCATTAGCAACCAAGTACGATGACAATTCTTCATTTCGGAGTAGATCCATTATGGTGCGCGCGACAAATTGTTGATACCGCCATGAATACGCGCATTACGCTGGTTAGATAACGCAAAAAGAAACACAGTCGGCTGTACATAAACATTAGGAAATGAGAAAAGCTTTTAATACCCAGCAGTCACATGGCGTTTTCATTGCGTTTTCATGGCGTTTTCAAGGCGTTTTTATGGCGCTTTCAACGTCCAGATAACGTTGGGACATTAGAGCAACGTTGTTTCGACAGAAAAAAACACGTTTCGTGCCTGCAGGGTAAAAAACAACAATTTTTTGAAAATAAAATGTCTGAAAGGTTCGTAAGCCGGAGCTGTTGTTTAACGAAGGAGACAAGGGCTAGACTAGCGACTTACAGCTGGTTTCTGCTCTTCCACATTTGCCATCAGTTTGACAATCCGCGCGTCCACTTGCATCTTTTTAGTAGCTGAAAAAAAAATGAAAAGAAAAAATCATGAAACTAATTCTACATAGTAAATAAGTGATACTCTAAGGACCCGAATAATAGGAGGGGTCCAAATAAAAGGGAAGGGGGTCCGAAATTTCTGTAAAATATAATAGAAGGGGGGGGGGGTCTGTTCGGGTCCTTAGAGTACTGTTGTCCTGGTCTCTACATGGGAGCAATTTTTACGTTTTTTTCGTTGATAGAGCTTGGCGATACTTGAAAGTTTATCAGTTGCCTGAATCTGGCCCAAGACCTAAATTAGCTAGAAGTAGCAAATAACATATTTTTCAGAAAAGTCATTCAATTTTTTTTAACCGGGACAAGGGCGCAAATTTGAGGTAGATCAAGAAAATTTGCAGATTTCTTTATGATATTGAAAGTTAAAAATTTATAATGAAGATCTAGCTAAATAAAGATCAAACAAACAAGGAACAAACATTTTGAAGGTGGCATCGGTTTTAATTTCCTAGATTTCCGTTCAAAGGATGTAGCAGCTGATCAGCTCAAGAGAGATTTTGACCGGAAAGTAGAGTTTGAAAGACGAATATTTCCTCTGTAGATAAGTACAAAAGGGAGTCGCTTTATCTCCGCAAGGAAAAAAAGGAAATTAAAAAAAACGAGGCCTACCCTGTTTGGATTACTACCGGGTGACTAAAAAAAACCTCACACGTTTGGCGACTTCTTGGGTTTACCCGGGCGAAGTTACATTCACTTGCCAAAAACCTTGCTCCTAAACGGAAGGCGAGGAGGATAATCACAACACTACGCGTAGTGGCACACTACTCAACTTGAAGCACTCACCTTTGACATGAAGAGTATTTCCGACCAGTGGAGCTGTGATGAAATCTAGTCTGAGAGGAGTTTTGGAGGACTCCAAGAAAATGGAATGTGTGTCCAAGTTGACATTGTAATTCTCCAGGAGTGGTCCAATTGCCTCCCTAATAAAAAGAAAGAATGTCTTTTTGAAATAAAATATCTTAGATTTGATACAACTTGTTTTGCACCATTGAATCTCCTGGAACCTTTAGCCTGCCTTTTTAAGTTTTTTCCTCATGTCTGAAGATTGATACACCGCGAAAAGCGATTGGCTACTTTCATGTAGCGCTGTATGATACCGCCCATCGGCATAAGAAGAAGGTAACTTATTAATTATCGGAAAAGTTTTCGTCTCCTTTTTAATTGTCTAATTTGTAGAGGATATTTTCTTCGCGATAAGCCAATTCTAGACAGAAACTCGGTTTAATTAAGCCATGATCGAGAAAGAGCTATTTCCAGGTATCAAAGTGATAACATCACATGACCTGTATCTTCAATATGACCTGTATCTTCAATATGCCCTTCATTTCGCAATGTTCTTTAGTAGATACTTTGCTAAGATAATTGGTTATAGATTATATTATAACCTGTTTATAAGTCGGTTGAAAATGATATGATCTCAGATTTTGTATATTAAGTCACATGCCTTAATTGAAAATATATTTAATTCTTAAGTTTGTGATTCGATAATGTAAAACCGTTTGGCTTCAATCACCCCCTGCTTCAATATACTTTTGAAATCTTTTTTTTCCGCAAAAGGAGATAAGCTGATGTGTTTGTTTTCAGTTAAAATAGTAATCTCAGTAATACCAGCAGGTACAGGAGAATTGAATAAAGCTTTTAAGGATGCGATGCATTTGATTAAGTAGAAGATCAAGACGGATTTGAAATGAATATCGTTCTGAGGAGCTGAACTTTACGCAATCTGTCTATTTCGGAATATGTTTACATTTCGTTTGGTTTACTCTTTGAACCAGTCTTAACCTGTACATAGTTAATTTTCGGTCGATGAAATTCGAGAACAGTCCTGTTTCTATGACAACATGATGAGCACGCGGTCTCAGTCCTCAAAATAAAAATTATGTTCGATCTGATGGAGAGGGAAGTATAGGACAAACATTTCCACGAATCGAAAAGCGAGCAAAAATAAATGACTATTATTACTTAAAACAATCAATAGGGGAGGATGTACCATAAGTTTCTACTAAACTAATTGACGGAGTAATTAAGGTAATCTTTATGATCGCTCGTAAAAAATATGATTAAGAATAATTAGCTTCAATATGTAATGGTCAGCAGGTAAGCTATGAAAACGAAGATAAACGTATCTTCTGTCAATATCAACGTCATTTGGACGTTGAAATAATGTTAAAAAACATCATGTGTCAGCTGGGATACTCCATGCTCTCTATAATTAACACTATTTTTTCATTCAATTTTCTCTAAATTCGAACCCTTTCAGTTAAAAAAACTCCTAAAGGGACTTCTTCCTATTCCATTTGCCCTTCTTGAAAATGGAAGAACGAGTCGACTGTGGGTGTTACAACAAAAGTCTCTTCACAATAAAAAACTTTAGTAGATATTAAATGAAGATTTGCTATACTCACTTCAGCGTTTTGCCCTTTTTAACGGATACACTTTCAGCAGCCAATAGACTTTCATCTTGGTCGTAGAGTTGAAGAGTGAAGCAGTCTTCGGGAGATTCCTGAACGATACAGAAGAAAAAAAATGATTTAGTATAAAATGTCCCCAGGAAACCTGCTGAGTTGTATTACTGTGCTTTCTGAATGAATTCTGTACAACGTAATAACTTGCAAAAAGGTCCAGATACCAAATGGCTCACCAAGGCACGAAGCGTTGTTCTAACGTCCAAACAACGTTGTATGGCTGTTGGAGGAGACATAAAAAAGGAAACTTCTTAATAAGAAAAATCTAAAGAATTTTAAGAACATTTAGAACTGTCTTATAAGCACAAAAAAAGTTCGCAACAAAAAAGCTAACAAAAAAAATCAATTAATATACAATAATGGAGCGGTCATGTGTTTAAATAGTCCTGTCGCCTGAAACGGTTCCAAGCGAATGATTGGCACGACAGTGTGAAATCCTTTACGAAGAATTCAACTGATGTTTAATGATGAAAAGAAGTCGAAAGCGTTTGATATTTGAACCGGTTCAGAATCTTATGCAAATGTAAAGCTTTATTACTAAGTAGAAATAACGAAGATAGTTCATCAGAAATAATTACTAGCTATAGGCTTTTTATTTATAAGAATTGTGTTTTTTTTTGGTTTCATGATGAATTATTCTTAACTTTTTGTTCGAAATCATCCTAACAAAATCTTAAGTTTCGACATTCTTATGAATAAACATTAGAGGTGGTATGAATTTCAAAAAGTCAACAAAAACTTGAAGTAAAGGGCTGTAAGTAAACCAATCCATCAATCTTAACAGTTGAGTACTAAAAAGAATTCTGTCTAGGTGAAGGAAAACAATTGATAGGACTCAAATTTCAAAATAAAAAAAACCGACCCACGACCACTTTATAGCACCGTTAGAAAAAGGAGGCTAAAGTTTTCAATTAAAATTAAAGAATAAATGTGAATGATTGACAGTAGATTAAACTGTAGTTTCTGGGAATGACCTTATCAATAATATGACACAAATAAAGCTTGACTACATCTTGTAGATGTCTTTTCAAGATTAATGAAAGAATGGCCCAAAAGGTTTGGAATATCAATTTGAGAATTACTTAACAACAAACGTAACATGGGTAAGAGCAAAGACCATTGTACATTTTACAAACTTCAATTCATTTTATTTCATAATGATTGAATAATTCCTAAAATAGTTTTGTTTCCAATTCTTTCGTTACAAAACCCTTAGAACCTCCAGAGAGATCAGAGTCAGTTCTATTTGTCTACAGTACAAAAACTATTCCAATAATTTGGATTTCAAAACGATGCAATTTGAAAAGTCAACCGTTTTCGAAAGATCTCGATCCAGAAAATACAAAAAATAAACAAAAAAGAAATCAATAACAAAAATAAATTATGTTTTAATCAATCACGTGTGACGGAGTCTACCAACATAAAACTGTCACACAATATTTCAAAAAGAACCAAAAAACAAATTAAAATACCAACTGAATTTTCAAGAAAAATGGAGCAGTGTAAAAGAAGAAGTAAAGCAAAAGAGAAAAATCGTAATACTTGAAAGTTCTCCCAGAGCAATCAAAAGAATTTTTTCTACTTGCTAAAATAATTTTGCAGACCAAATGGAAATAGGAACAAAGGCGAAAATTGCAGATAATAGCCAGGATATCAAAAAAGTCATTCCCAATAAACTTACTTTACTCGATGCAGTAAACATCATTATTTGTCGTTGAATATTATTGCCAACATTTCCACCCTGTTGGTGAAGGGCGTGAGAGGGCACATTTTCAGAATAACGCCCAAAACTATCAGTTGATTTCAAACTATTTCTGATATAACGTTCATGATTCCCAACTATAGCTTTCATCTCGCATCTTCGGAAATTTTTGAAAAATAAATAAAATCAAGGACTTGTAATAAAACAAAACAACGCTAATTGACCAACAAAACAAAAAAACTAAAATTATCACAAACAAAATTAGCAACCCAGTTTTAATTAACAAACAAAAAAATCTTGCACACACAAGTGAAAAAAACCGTTGTACCAACAACTAGAAACAAATCGAGTTAAGAGAAAAAATTTCCATCACACATTTAGATAGCCATTTTGTTCAACCAATTAACAAGTTGGAAAAGCTAACGAATAGGCGTTGTTGAAATTAAACTGTGTGAAAATCATATCATGCCACTGAAAAAAACTCATAAAAACAATAGAATTTCAGAAAGTGACTTAAATCCCTAGATATCCATCGACACAACCCAGCATCAACTGATTATGTATAATTATACATAAAAAACAACCATTTATTCCGATCATAATTGATTATAACATGGCTTTACACGCTGCTGCAACCCCACTATCACGTACTTTCTTAACAATCATATAAGTACATACACATAAAACAATCGAGAGAAAAAAGAATACATTTAAAAAGTAGAATTCCGTTTGATATTATTAAAAAAAGAGCTGACGATGGTCTGTCATTGAGTAGTAGAGAGGAGAAGGAATTTCGCAGGATGTCATCACAATAATGTGAACAAGAACGAATTGATTAAAATAAATTTTCTTGTCTTTCTTGTCTCCCCGGTTGCTAAGGCTGTATCTACATCATGGAATATTGAGTAAGTGTGTAACAGGCTTTAACTCGAGTAGATGTCTCTTCTTAGGATTAAAAAGATGCAGGTATACACAAATACGGATTTATAAAGGCTGTCGAGATGTTAAAAAAGCTTCTTGAATTAAAACAGGAAAATATTTGAAGGAAAGCCTACTGCTTAAAGGAATATATGAAAGATTATCCGTGTTTGGATGTAAATCAGGCCGTAACATATTGAGTTTGAAAAGTGTCTGTTGTGATTGACAGTTCATTTTACATCATTAATTAATATAATTAATATAATAATTAATTATTCATTTTCATTCAAGACCACCTAGCTACTTTGCCTT
Organism: Tiaropsis multicirrata; assembly: GCA_032270745.1. NCBI lineage: Eukaryota > Metazoa > Cnidaria > Hydrozoa > Leptothecata > Tiaropsidae > Tiaropsis > Tiaropsis multicirrata. The sequence continues at coordinate 16,774 of JAUJPO010088447.1, read as the reverse complement.
TCAGTGACGACTAAATTCTACTGTTCTTATTAAGATCATCACAAGGCCACCTTTCAAATCTGAGAATCCAAATAAAAATCTTGACCAAGAAAAAATTTAAAATGATCGTAATACCTACAGTGTAAAAGATATAAATCTTAAAATATAATAGGGAGCTATTATCTTTACAGTTTTCGATCAAAACCATAAGTTTCTTACGACTTTCATGCGGCAGGTACATGGTGTTTTCTCAATGACACAAAGGAAAACCCTGAACAAGGAAACCCCATAAAATATCAAGTTTTGCGAAATACATAATGCAAGTACCGCCTCGCTTTGAGTTATCTTTTGCACTTGATTGGAAAACTATTTTAGCGATAATGATATTAAATCAATCCCCTGATAAGATCACTACATCAGACAGAGAAAAAGATTATCCATCAATTTGGTCATTAACACAATAACAGAGATGGTCACGTGAGACATTTACAACGCTGTTTTTGTTTGGGGGAGGGGGTAAAAGAAAACCGAGTTGCCTTCCCCTGGGTGTGTCCGCATTGCAGATTTTACAGTGTTATAAAGTCGGAAAGCGAACACTGCGTCTGTGCAATATTTATACATTCAAAATTAGACGGTTAAATGCAGGATAAACTACATAGACATGTTTGTAGCCTATTTATTCAATAAATGTTCACTATCACTGCTCCTCCTATTCTTTTCATGACAACTTTTCGGAAGAAAATAATGGGAGGTGATTGGTGAGCATTGTCCAACAAACTATCGCAATATTTTGACAAAACAATTAAATAAGACCGTCTAATTACTGGGTGAAACAAAAGGCGGAGGGCGGATAGAGCTGTAATAAAGAGTAATCGTGAAATATTTAGAAATAGAGGTATTCCAGAACTTTCAAGTTGAATGAAAAAATATTTTTCGCTGTAAATCGCACGAACATTAGGGAGTAAGAATTTGAGGACCAAGGATATACAGGGGGTTCGAAATTTTCGGCACGGATATCCAGGGGGTTTGGTGTTAAGAAAAATCGACATCCTCAACAGTGGGAAAATGGATTTTTTCTTTACCGTACGCTCCTTAGAGATAGACTTTAAATTAAAGAGCTAAATTTTAATCAAATGGCTAATAACTAGAATTTCAAATAAGGAACAATTTTCTAAATGTAATTGACGTCATTCAATACCATTACTATTCATACAAATCCATGGAAACGCCATGGTATAGAAGAAAAAAAAGAGATATTATGTCCTCTTAATCATTGCATTGACCTTATATGGTTGACAGTATAGGTATAACATACAGTGGTGTATTTACTAATGGATTCTACCAAGTGGGAGAGCGGTCCCCTAACTATAAATAAATGTCACTTTTGTTTTTTTGCTACAAAACTGTTCTGAGCCCCCCGGAGAGATTTTGAAAAACAACTGTTCGACAAGAAAATTATGTCAACTCTTCTCAAAATGCAAGAGAAGGGATGGTACAGGCTAATGCACAATACGACCTACCTGACCGTTTGCAAAAACCGATTTGTATTTCAAAGTCGGTGATCTTGCTGCCTTGATGCCAGCAAATAATAAAGACGGGGGAACTGTCAGCGTGTGACGTCGAGAAGAACGGGGCGTAATCTGAGGCGGTGGAGTTTCGGTACCAAAGCTTAGCGAGGGCGTTAAAAAATTTTTCTGTGTGGTGGATTTTTCGTCTACCACGAAGCGTGATCGTGGTGGAGGAGTGGCGTGTCTTCTGTTTTCATCAATGAAGGGTTCCGATGCACGTTTTCGGAGAAACGGTGAAGCAGCCATTTCTGTAATTTTGACCATTTTGACCTTCATGCGTCTGCGAATATTTCGTCATTTTTACATCGTTTTAGAATGTCTCCTTCCTCTTGAACTTTCAACTTGTCTGTGTGTACCCCGTAGTGTATGTCCGTGTGTTTGATTATTCGAAATTATTTGATTTGATCGTATTGTTCTGTGATGGTATTTTGCTTTGAATACCTTTTTGTCAACTTTCTTGAAAACACATCAGTTAACAAGTTTCACAAAAAAATCTACAAGTAATTTTGGAAGTGTGACCAGGTTATAAGAAAGCTTATTATTGAACGTATAACACTAAAAGTCCATACAAAACTAACAGCATTTTTAGGGTGAAAATTTGTGGAATTTTAGTTCTACATTAAGAAGACATTAGATATCTCGCCTTCTACTTTTCAAAAACCATAAGGAGACTTCAAAGCTTCCAGAACTTGTGTTCTTAAAAAAAAGTGCATTAAGTCTTGTTACTGATCAGTTTCAACCTTTCAAAAAAATAGCTTTCCACAAAATAATGCTGAATCAATAAAATTTCAAATTCGCAAAAATGGCATAAAGATATTGCGAAAAAAAAATATGACGTAATATTTGAAATCATGAGAACGACATAGCGACATGATTGGAAAGAGAAACCTAGAATAAGATTTTTAGGACGCTTTGACATACTCTTAATGGTTGATCGCTAGCTGTAAAAAATACGATATTTTTTCAAAAGAAACGGAAAAGAATACTTATGAACGAAAAAAAACAAAGTTGTATGGCTACACGCTTTGTATTATAAGAATGGTGCTTTTGGAATGAATATACAGTTGAAGCTCCAATTAGCGGAAACCCCAAAAGGCGGACAGCTCTGATTAGCGGACAGATTTTTCCCCCGAATTTAAGGCGCGGAACGTTCCAGAGGCGGACACCAAGTCGAATTCCCGATGCTGTCTGCTTGAACGCAGTTTGAGAGCGGATTTCGTCATGAGTGATTCACTAGGAATACCGCACTAAGGGCAGATGTCTAAATCTTTGGATGTAACGGAAGCCTTTAGAGGGTCTTTTTTGCTCAATTTAAACCAACATGTTAACCTGGTTAAGTACTATAGGATAAGAAGGCGGAGTATTTCATGAGTAATACAAGATGAAAAGAAAAGATGTAGATTATAGTCTTATCTGCAATGAGCACCGGTCAACAAAAGAAATCGAAAGGAATGTTCACTACCGGAAATTAGTGTTATCAGGGGGCTTTCCGCTTATGAACAGTTCCGGTTAAGTTAGTGCGTAAGTAAAATAGTATTTAAGAGACTGAATTTAAAAGAAATAGACAGATATACGACTTTTACAGACATAAAACGAGACAACGGTGTTATTTTTTCGAAAAGTGTGAAGAGTTTGATTCTTAAGTTTGTGAACAGAATCAACTTTACCCAACCAAGAGCAATCCTTTCCGGTCAAAGACACAAAACACACAAGCCATTACAATTCCCAACGTGTATTAAAACGGTTACTTTTAGCTTAGGAACGTATCATGACAAAAGACGTTGAAATGATCAAATTATCAAATTAAAATACATTTCCAAAAACCACGAGCCTCCATCGGATCGAAATAAGAATTGGACTGACATAAATACCTGATCTATCATGTATGTAATTTTCCATGTCAAAAGGGGCTGGACCTTAAAGATTGGATTTCTCATTGAAACACCATAATTGAATAATATGTTGTCAGGACGATGTGAATTAGTATAGAACCAACTACGAGTTAAGGGAAATATACAAATGCAACGATCTAAAGTCCAAGGAAGAGCCCTAAGGCTGAGAGCAATCTCTCTCTTTAGAGCTCAAGTGAATGGTTGGTAGAGTTGAAAAGGTCCTTGATAGCAAATATACATTTTTCACGCCAACCAGCTAAAAAACATTTTCTCTGTAGTAAAATGATATCAAGTGTGACATAAAAAATAGAACCTTCCCAAAACTCCAGGTGCAGCGCACTTTATATCTCTATGTTATCTCTACGTCGCGTCCATAACTTCCCAAACCAAAAAATCCTGTTTCCATTTTTTAACACCTCTCTATAAAGCTACAAGTCACTTGAAATACGATATACTGTCATTTCTGATTCTAAGGAAAAACCAGGTCTGTCAAAATTGTTAGATGCGCAAAGATTAGATTCTAAGCTGGTTTTTATTTGCTTTAAAGACTTTAGGAGGCTCCAAAATCATCACCGCAGAGAAGGGCAAAGACACTCAAATAAATATACTAAAGCAACTAAATACTCTCCATCTCTTAAAATTAATATTTGGGACTGAATGATCATCTAGTTTTCAGGAATTCGATATCTTAAAAACTAACAATCTTTTCTTTTCCAAAATGAACTTTAAAGGAAGGCCGTGTTTTGCAGCAGCAAAGAATTAAGAAGAAGAAACTTGAAACGCCAGTGTTATACAGCCAAGTTTCGTTATTTAAACACGTGCTTTGCGAGAGGGTATTTATAAATATTTTTACTAGTTACGTATGTAATTGCTCGATTTTCAATAAAATCTATCGGTCATAATTTCAGACTATCTTCACATGTCATTACTGGGAAAGGTATCTATTGATAATGATAACACCAAATTTACGAAGACCAACACCGCACAAAAAAGGAAGAAAATAACTTACAGTGTAGAAAGGGGTTTGGTGTTTGGCCAGTAAAGTATGGGATCTTGGTAGACTCAAACTATGTCTTCGGTTATTATTGAATTTCGACATTTTGAAGGTTACACTACTGCATCTCTGATAATCCGCTCAAAAATATACTTCCAACGTTAAAACAAAAACAACAAGTTTGACACCAAAATAAAGGAGTCTCGTAAAAACCGAGAAAAAGATCTCCCTATATCTCTCAAAACCGTTCAGTCGACTTCACTTGTGCAATAAAAACTCATAAAATCACAACAATAATATCATAAAAGTCAAGAAGAAAAATGCCAATGATAGGTGGAATACAAAGCTTCATTTAATGAAATAAAGAGATTACTTTATATCATTGCTGATTTATATCATTACCTTCCTATTACCAAAAGCATAAACAAGACGCATGAAGCCTTTTAATATAGAGGATGATAATCAGTGCATCAGATGATAGTCCCATCATAATAGACAAGGATTAATAAGACTTGTAAAGGATAATAATTGACCGTTTTAATATTAAAATCAATAGTGTCACTGATATAAGAGCATTGATATTATTCTTATTCTGATATTGCCAATGACTGCAGGAAGCTTGCAAGCTGGCATTCTCAGAGAGTCTTTTCAAAACAAGCTGAATAATGGATGTCTTTAAGACGTCTAGTTGACGGGGTCACTTATCGTCAGAAATGATATTCGCAATTCAAATAGTGTTCCGAATAGGTTCGGAAGGAGAACCTTTTTTATGGCTGACTATTATACGTCCAAGATATTAAAATATTTAATGGAATATCTTTATAGAGTTATCATTGTCTAAAAATAGTAACAAACCGTTGATGCTATTGTCAATGGTTATATTTAGATCCGTCCATTTCTGGTACAATCAATAAATAGAAAGATATTCTCGAAACGAACAGAAAAGAAAGAGATGGTTGAAAGGTGGAGTTATATTGACAACGACTCACTGGTGATCTTGCCAACGATGAGAGACATATCGACTATAAAAAAGGGTGGAACTGATTGATGGTAAAAAGCGTTCCATTCCATTGAAAGCCACCCTGACAACGGAGACAAACACAAGTGAAGGGAAACAGATACAAGTATTACCTTTTTATTACGTCATGAAATTTTATTGATTCAACTTTTTTGCACCCTCATAATTTAGTTTAGGTTAAGTCATTATTAGTGGGAAAATTATATATTTTGAGGTTCCATATTGAGGTGTCAGATAAGTGAAAGACACTTTGCGTTCAGTATTTGATCAGTAACAAGACTATTGGAATATCAAGGAAATATACAAGTGAACTTTAACTATTACACTTTACCGAGTTAGGTTACATAGACGAAGATTGACGTTTCGATGGATCATCAAACCGTTATGAGATTCATCTCTTGATTAGATCAGACCAGAACAAAATAACTTATTACTATAGACTAATAATTATATGTTTATAAGACTTGCTATTTGCATTGATTTTTAACCCAAACCAAACCAAACCAACCAAGAAAAACAAACTCCAGAATCTCCAAAAATGTCATTAAAATCTCACCATCCTGTAACAACTCAGACAGTGAAAAAATGCACACGCAAAAAAATTACTCACAAATCACGTAAAATCAAGCGAAATGGGAGTAACTGTGTCTCAACAATGTATACCCAAGATTCAAAACAAAAAATGTGGTATGCGCGTAAAGAAAAGCTAACAGTTCAGGAATTGCTTGATAACGTCATTGTAATGATTTCCAATCGCTCTAAGTTGATTATGCGGAACCTACTGAGTAAAAAACAGTTCTTGTGGCTTTAAAATTCTATGATGAAATTTCTCTCAAAAAATATTTTTTCTAGTAAGAAACACTACCAAACGATGTTTTTTTGGAACATAATTTCTAGACCAGCTCGAATTTTGAACCTCGAAAAAAAACTCAAAGCTGACGTAAGACTTTAAGTACCATTCACGTATTCACGTAAGAGTTCTGTCTACAGAATACATCCAAAATGAAGCATATCGATAGATCACAAGCATAGACAAACAGCTTCTTATAAAACGGACATACATAGTTCTGACAATGACAAAAAAGAGAAATGTTAAAATTTTTACTACCTACAGAAACTGCTGTCGCGAAAGGAAAGCTTAATAAACTGTCCGAGTTACGCAAAAACGAAGCGGGAAATGTTTAACAAAGCGACAAGATCGGAAGTACAAGAATATCTCAAATCTGAACCCCGTGTTGAGTCAGTATCGATAAAGTTTGTCGTTTTACTTCTAAACTAAATCATAGGACACATGAAAAGTCAGTTAGTTAACTTTTTTGTTATCTTTATATATTTATAGTTCTCGTACAAGTAAAACTCAATTTTAAAGAGATTATTTCGAAAATAAAAAAGAGAGGGTTGAAAAATATTTTTACTTTATTTTTTTTGACTTTTTCCATCTTTTCAACAAAATAGAAATTCTGACCGCAATCTTGTTAGAAGCTACATCTTTTCGTCAGTTTAAATTTTTTTTTTTGGAAGGGAAATTCCAATTGATTTCAGACAAAAGAAAATGAATGACAAAACACCCTAGATGTGACTTAATTGAAGAACGTTTTAATTGAAGAATTAAAAACAGAATCAGACCATTTTTTGTGAACAGTTTTGTGAACAGTTATTACTTGAACAAAACGATGCCGATTTTTTCCATTTTCTTATTCCAGAACAGATAATAGGGTTTTGCATCATAACCTATAATTTCTAAACCGCAATCGTTCACATGTTTCACTAAACAATATCTTTCATCTTTATGACGCGCGATAATAGAACAAAACAGAATGAACAGTTATCAAAATAGCACACTAAACAAAATAAACAAAAACATTGCAACAACACAACAGACAGACAAAGCAAAATTTTGTACACGTTAAGCAACTTTGAAATCAAACGAGTATGGTCCAAAAGAGCAAGATTGTGTTAATCTGTAGGTAGTGCCGCAGTTGCTTAACTCAACTTCAACCTTGGTCTTTTTCAGAAAGAATCAACACCCTCTCCCTGTTGAAGATGTCGATTTTTCTTGACACCAACCCCCCTGGATATCCGTGCTGAAAATTTGGATAACCTTGGTCCTTAAATTCTAACCCGCTGGATAACCTTGGATATTGAAAATTTAAACCCCCCCCCCCCATGAATATCCCATATCCTCAACAGTGGGGTATGAAGTTTTTTTGAAAAACACAATGTTTGGTCTTAAATCTCCCTGCCAAAATCTCTATGTCATCAGGCTAAAAGTAAACCACAAAATTAAGAAAATAAGACAACAAATACCATGGCCGTCTCATCATTTGGTTGGTAATAGGTTCCATAGGTTCCATGCAGGGAATGGATCTCCCAATGTTCTCCTATCTTTTCCTTCATTTCATTGAAATAATATGGTCACCAAAACAAGTACCCAAGGCCACGTGCATAAATTGCACTCACTTGACATAAATTTCCAAATGGGCAAAATGTTGCATGAAAACTTCAATCAAAATTGGTTTATCAAATTTACTTCTTTGACAGAATACCACTCCAATGACCATAAAACTCTATCATTTATTACGACGCTTGTTAAGTTTTTAAAAGTACAAAAATTTTTTTTAAAGATGAATTTAAACCAATGTAATAATTCTCATTCAAAAACCACCAATGCGACATACTTCAAATTTTATGTCAGATAATATCAAAAACTGTACATCAATTTAAAATTTTTATCAGCGGAATCTTCCGAACACTTTACAACAAAAACATAAATTTTCTTCAACACAGTTCAAGTCCAGCTATTTTGTGATCGAGTGAATTTGCTCTGACAGGAAAACATAAAGTCTTGTGTTGATTCTAACATATGGCGAAAATAAACTCATTTCCATTTTCGAATTTTAGACTCATTATCACTTCAACCTATGCTCACTCAGCGAGCAAATACTTCTAAATATGTATACAAAAAAGAAATCTTCGTTCTTCGAATGATGCGAAGAAGCAAACAAAAGGAAATTACCATGCCAACACCATGGTTTATCTTTGCACACAGACGCCATGAGCGTCCTTTGACGTACGCAATGAAAATCTTGATGAATTTATAGATATTTAGTCATCCTTCTACCAGGAGTCCTGACAGGAGGATCCCAAGAAACAAACAACGACAAATAACAAACGACGGCAGATATTTGGAGATAGATACACTCAAGAATAGATATTTTAATCACCCTTCTGTTAAAGTCCTGACAGGAGGGTCTCAAGAAACAAACTGATAACAAACGACGGCGGATACATTATCGGACAAAAGTGAATAAATTTGTGGTTGTTCTGTCTGACTAAAAACTTGTTTTTGAGCTACTTTTAAGCTGTTTAGTCGGACAAAAGTGAAATTTGGAGGTGACTAAAATTTTGGCACACTAAGTTTTGTCCAATAAGGAATGAAACAACGACGGATAGAAAAGAACGGCAGATAGCAAACGAGAGATACTTGGAGACCACTCAATTATTAGAGTGTTAGAGTGGTCTGAAAGCATAATGATAACCGACCATATTTGCGTCCACATTGAATGAAGGAGCGAATTTTCAAACACTTCTAGAGACCTCGTTTAACTGGGAAGGAAATTTATTTTGTCTCACTAACCTGTTGCTGATCGAAGGACTGCAGCTTCTTCAGCCTCCCTTTACTTTTGTTGGCACTAATGTTGAAAAAGCGTCGAGCCGAACTGTAACTTCTGTTCTTTTTGTCACTAGAAAAGAAAATGAATGAAAACAATCAAGTCTGAATTGATACCAATCTTCTATCACCAAACATAACGACCAAATAAAAGGAGAGCGTTGAACCACGTGAAAGATTTTTTTAAGGTTCACAGGTAGGTCTAGAGGTCATAGGACTAAAAGCCTTTCAGAGGCTCTTTGTATCCTCACGCTGTTAATAAAAAGCATGTGGAAAGCAAGAAATAATTATCCTTATCTCAGTTAGATGAATATTGAAAACTTTACAGCGAGAAACAAAAAGTGAAAAATATTTCTCCAGTAAGTATATTAAAAACAACAAAATAAGAAAATAACAGGATAAAGGAAAGTACAAGAAAGTATCGGAGAGTAACAATATCACGCTGGTAAACTGAAGTGCGACGAAAACTAGTTCAACTTGAGAGAAAAAAATAGAAAAGAAAAAAAATTCCTTTCCGAACTTAAAAATTTCCAAGGGTCACATAAAAAAAATCATTCAACTAGTATTTCTTGTGGAAGAAAACATATTGGAGGTAAAAAAAATAATTTGATTTTCTTTTTTTCTCCTACTAGCAATTCAAACCTTCAAAGAAAAAACACCAAAGATGGCATCATCAAAGTTGTAATAACCCTGAGGTTGGGTCATCACAAGGTCTCTCTTTATAAAGAGATACTTGATTTTCTTGCTTGTTTTGTTTTGGTTTTTTTATTTTCTGTACAAACGCAACGGTCATTCTTATTATTATTTTGGCAAACAAGTTTAGAATTTCCTTCGACCGCAATTTCCTGCCCTTCATGTCTTCACAACCAACATATTATAGGCATTATATGGTTCAGAGGTTTTTTATTCTGCCCTCTCTCACTATAAATAGCGCTTCATTTTAAACCATGATGCAAATACCCTGACTTATGAAACGAAAATCTGAATTTTGTATAGTATGCTATAATCCAACATGTGACATTACATATTCCAAATGACCTCTAGAATCCCCTCCTCCCAATATCTATATGAATAGGTTAAATATTTAGCTGCTTATTTTGATTTCGAATGAAATTATTTTATTGTACTTTTCTTAACAGAGGGAGGGGGGTCGACCTAACCCTAATCCTAATTTCTCAAACCCACAAATTTAACAACGCTTTTTTATGATAATGTCTATTTTCATGTTGCATATCATAGTGTAGCAAATAAAGAGCCTAGAAAGAAACCACCGTTAATTCTGCATACTCGACAGCATTTTGATAGCAAATGACTAAATGAAAGAATCTCCAGAGAAATCTTGGCAATTTTTCAAACAAAAATTCGTTAAAAACATTAAAAAATGCCTAATTTGTTACCCCTTTTTAAGTGGTTTTCTACTTTAAAAGCTTATAACTTAGTAAATGTTGAACTAAATCGAAAGGAGTTATACCTACAGTAACAAAAGCTAATGTTCTTCTCAGTCACTTACAATCTATAGGGCGCATCAGAGTCATCTTCTGTTCCCGAATCATCTGAATTTTGGTTCGATTTGATGGACGTCTTTCGATGTAAATTAACCGTCGGCGTCGTCGTTGACGTTGTTGTCGTCGTTGACGGGAGGTCGAATCTCAAGTGAGAGATGAAGTCAACTTCTTGGTGGTTTTGTTGGTCACATTCAGGACACAATAGAAGTGGATTCATGTTGTTCAACACTTGGCAATCTGAATGGTGACAAATCTATGGATTTGAAAAAAAAAGTTTTTGTTGAGGATCATAACTCAATTATTGCAAAGAGAACTATTTGCTTGACATCTTTTTATCATTGTTTTGTATTTCAGAAAATCTCATTTGTTATAAATATTTGGTTTAAAACCAAACATAATCACCAAACGACAAAAATATCACGATACAACAAAGACAGAGCATGCGACAAAAAACAAAAAACTGTTTTAATTAGACTGTCCAAAGAAGTCATCTCTTTGATAAGAATAGCCTTCATTAATATTATGTCCATGAAAAGTATATGTATCATTTTTACCCTCGAAGTTTGTTTACTATATCAATATCTAGTCATAGTTTGACGTCCAAAGTGCTCGAGAAACAAAAGCTACATTGGCATTTTAACCATTATCTAAAATTATTTTTAAATCTATAGTTTCTTTTGGTGAAATTGATTGCCATTTTCATTAACCTTGAAATTTGAGAGAAATATTATTCCTAGAAAGAAACTAAACCAAAATATTAAGACAGGAAAGTCTTGACAATTACGTCAAACCAAGAGTAAAAGATCTGATGAACTTTGTAACATAAACCTTTTAATTAATACAGTTGAACTCATGTAATTCGAATTCCCAGGGGCCAGAACATTTGTGTTCGAATTACATGAGTTTTCGAATCATAGGATTTTGATTAAGTTTGGTTTAAGTCGGACGGGACCGAAGATTATATTCGAATTGTACGAGTTTTCGAATTATAGGAGCTCGAGTTAAACTGTAGTAAGTTCTTGCGTACCTTTGTGGCAAAATGTCTGTTGTGTGGTGCAAGATCACTGCATATTCGACCTTCACATATTCGACCTTCTTCTTCTGTGGAAAGAAACAAAAACTAATTAATAGAAGAAGAAAATAAATTTAAAGATGATGGAGATGAGTTTTGATTTGACTTTCTAAAGCTGTAAGTATAAAGTCTAGAGCCATTTGTGAGCTGCTGAGAATCCGTGTCAAGCCATCCCGCCCTTTTCCATGTTACTGTTAGTAAATATATTATCAAGGTTATTGAGCACGTATATTCAAACTGAAACCGTGCTGTAATGGCTAATATTTAGTGAAGGGTTCTTCCCATAGTCAATAGTTGCACAGACGACGCCAAAAATTAATTAGCTCAATTGAACTACAGGGTTTACCAATTATATGAAAACGAAAAAAAACGAACCAGAAAAAACCACAAAATCGAGCAGAAATAATTTCAAAACTTTTCTCAAAACAAACCAGAGACAAAAAGAAAGACAACTTCAACAGTAAAAAATGTGTAAAAAAGACGCTAATGGAATATTATTATTAGCTAAAGGAATTCGCATCAAGCTAATAGAATGTCTTTCTTGAAATTTGCCACTCTATGGAAGAAAAGGAAGTAAAAACTAATGAACTGGTTACGTAAACATTAATTATGTCAGAAAGTTTAGGAGGTTGTCAATTACAAACAAGAGAAAGTAAAACGAGTGCGAATGTAAAATAGTTTTCTTGTATAGTCAATACCCTTTTCTGATATTAACACAGCAAATAATGAGCCATACTTTTACTTTTTTTTTTTAAATCACGTTTTCCTTGGGATAATATTATCTGTATTTTAGAATATTGAACTAGAATGGTGTTTTAAATTAGATGTCTGCCAAAGAGATTCAACAGAAAAAAATATTAAATGATTGTTTCAATTTATTAATCATAGGTGCATTCATCAAATTCACTCAGCTCATGCTATTGAATTAAAACCAAAAATAAATTGGAAGAAATCTTTTGAATGTTAGCTTTTTATTATGAGTCATGCAAGACCAGTGCAAAATTACATGCAAGCTATCATCAAAAAGTATAATTACCCTCATTCACAAAGAAACAAAAACAACAACTATCTCTAAACCTTTTGAAAGAACAACTGTTCAAAAATCTTCTTTAAATTCATAAACCATATATTTAAAAAGCTGCAATTCAATTTACTTTTCCTCAACTCACAAAAAAACTTTTGATTGCATGACTTGCAAAGCAAATTGTGATCGGAAAAATGAAAATAATTATAACCAATTAGAAGCTATAAAAGATTTTATAAGAATTTGTTATAAGCAGTAAAAAAGATTTTCTATACAGACGTTATTAAGTTCCAAACCACATTAAAACCGAGCACAATTACATACATTTTCTGATATCCTTTCAAAGCTTTGTCTGCCAAAAAACTTGGTCACACAAAAGATTTTTGAATATAATATAGCTCTAATGACTGAAGATATTTCAGGAAATTAAACTTTTAGCGCTTTGGTTAGGACTTTTTTATAACATATAATGGTATAAGCAGTTTTGTTTCTCAAAAAGCTCTGAAGCATATCTTAAAATTATATCTATATTATAGAACTCCATTCCAAGAAATGTACACTTTTCCTGGTTTTAAGTGCAGCAAACACCATAAATATAGTGGTCAATTGCTATTTGAAGCCATCTATTCTTTTGCTGCCTAACAATAAAAGAGATCGGCTTTGAAATGAAAGTAGCTAGTCAAAAAGGACAAAAAATTTCGTTCAGCCTGCTTATTGACCAGTCTAAAATGACCAAAATTCTCATCCAATAGTACAGATCTCCCAACAAAGTCTGAATTAAAAAAGAAACAGGCAAAGAGATGAGCTAAATTATTTAGACCAGCTAGATTCACTGTACTCCAAATCAATCGCTTGGAAGGTTGCCAAAAATAGCTGATATTTTTATCAGGTATTGTATAAAGGTAAGCTGAAAATTCATATAGAGAGCAGAGTTAGACTTCCAGGTCAAAAATCAAAAAGTTCTACACAAGTCATTTTCTGATAAAGAGAGACAAGATGTATGATTAGGAAGTAGCAACCTTGATTTTTTTCATTTTCAAGCGCTTTCACTGTCAGGCACATTTCTCGGGCTTTTCTGCTAAGGAATAACAATATGCCTGCCTGTATTATTCATACATATTGTTGTTCTTTAGATATATCACTTGAAAAACCAATACTCAGTTTTTGTAGGGTTATTACTAAAAAGTTCTTTAACAATCAACAGACTCTTTTTCTTACTGCACTTTATTTTTAACCTTGACTTGGCATCAAAATAAAACAAATTTTGTGAAAAGAATTGCAGATGATTATGTGTATCTATTATGGGGGTGTGAAAGTTAGCAAGTCTGACGGTAGCAAAGGTTCTCTTTAAATATGTTTGAAAATGGAATATTTTTGAAACTTCTCAACCATTTTTGCTTCAAAAAGAATAATGGAAATAGAATGAAAATAAGAATAAAAAGAAAAAAGGCTCAAAAATGCTGTATCTACTTGCAGAAATGACTTCTTAAAAATACTTAAAGAACGACAGACAATTAACTCAACATACTTTATGATTTAGAGTATTCTACTTCTGCCCCTTTATTTTTTACTGAGGCTTAAAAGTGCTCCCCCCCTGCATTCTTTGAGATTATTATTTCAGGGCTTGAAATAACAATGTTAATACGGTCGGACAAAATGTCTGATATAATTTGATTTTGGTTGGAAAAGTCACAATGTCCAATGTCCGATGTCCGACCGTTATTTCCAGCCTTGTACTTTCATGTCTCTAAAAAGTTAATTCCAGTTAATTTTATTTATTTAATCTTCTGCTATCTTTTTTTACATAAACTATACAAGGAAATACTTACTTTTAAGACAAACTTTGTGGATGAGAGTATCCTTCCATAATAACAATACCTCGCTGATTTTCTCCCCTTTATATATTTTATTGCAACTGTAGGTATTTATTTCTCTGAAAAATATTGTCAATGTCAGTCATGTTCAGCAACATTTCACAACAAATCTTTCATTCTGGATAAATAAATCTTGTATGATGAAAAAACTAGTGTAATACTTTAGAACACCAAAGAATTGTAGACTTGCGTACTTGTGTTTTGAGATATCAGATCTGGAAAACCAGCAATGTCTGGAATTCTACCAAAAAGAAAGTACTAGAAAATATCTCCCAGTCTCAGCATTAGATAAAAAATATCCTTTTTCTTTACATAAAATGTTATATAAATTTCAAACATTTTATTACTAACTTGATTCTTTATCTATTTAGAGGGGATACATCTTCAGAGTTCATGGTTCTTTCAAGTGTAACAAAATATTTAAATTTTTGTTAATAAAAATTTCATATTGTTATTTTTTTGTTTTTGGAAAAGTCAAGGTCAGTCGGGCCTGTGGAACAAAACATTTAATTTGTCTAGTCTCATGTACTTTTTTTAAATGACATGAAAGATAAATTGCTATATATTTTTAAATACTATTACAAGGTCATTTAAGCATGGCAAGGAAAGCTGTTCCAACCTCATCCCAGACTACTTTGTGGAAGATAGTATGTATTGATAATGATAATGATACTTGCATATATATCCCTTTGCAACAAAGATAATATCATTTTGAATGATTAGTATGTATATATTTACTAAAAGATATTATCAATCAAAATGAAATAGCCTCCATTTAAGAATAAATGGTATCATTTTAAATGAGATGAGTTTTATTTTAAAAATATACTTTATTTCCACATTATTTTCCGTCTGACCAAAGACAAAACTGTATGGGTTTGTGAAAAGACTCATGAGTATGTTTTAAACCAAATGTGAGCCCATAACTCTCAACCATTTGTTTTTAAAGGGTGCAAAGTTTTCTAAATTTTCAACAACAAACAACAACAAACAAACTAGAATGCCTTTTAAGGTGTGGACCACTTTTCCACAACGCCACACAATTTGACTACCTGACAACTGTTACATACCAAGGTCGAGCACCAGACATACAGCACCTGAAAATTATCAGGTAACAAAAATTCTTTTGGCACCTGACAAGTGCATCCAACTGTCAGGGGCACCCGCAGGGTTGTAAACACCTCTGAATCTACCAGAATGCAATTGCCCGGAAATCTCCACAACCCCTTGCGACAGCACCCAATTGTAGGAAGAATAACAGTATGATGCAATGATGGTCAGGTGCTCTATTTATTTGCAAGAATTACCCAGACTGTCTTGATTGAACAACAAAAGTTTGAGTAGTTTGATTTGGTTCGATTAAGTTTGATCTATAAATATTGCAGCAGTTCGATTATAACTGTCGTGGTACATTGATTATTAATCAAACTTTATAGTTGAACTGCAAAATCACAAAAAGAGTGAGATTAACTAATAGAACCACAATGATATATATTGGAAAAGAAATTGTGAGAACTTGATTAAAGGCAGTGGAGTCAACTGGAGTCAAAAAAGTTTAGTTGCAATTTATGATAAAACGAACAAGCATTTTTAAACGAACAAGCATTTTTAAACGAACAAGCAGTTTTAAATGATTCTTTCACTAACGATGTGAAATAATTCAGCAAACATTATAGGCTAAAATTATGATTTTTCACCCAGCAATTCTTTATCATTGATAACGTGACAAATGAAAATTACTCGCATTGTTTTAATGTCATAGATTCTGTCAATCAGATCGCTTAAAAAAAGCGAGTCCAAAACGGACTCGTTGATTTCACCCGTCGTCTTATTCAATATCGAAAAAAATAGTCTAGTGTGGTGCATTATCAGACTAAAATAATCCAATATAATGGGGTTTGAGTGCATAACTTTTTACCTGGCTTGTGATGACTACTTACAATAGAAAAGCATAGAGTATTCTTTCCCTAGGTAAAATCAAACACACTATATTTTAAAAATAATGACTCATTTTTGCTAATTTCTTATCCACACTATCATATATTCCTAACTTTGTTTTATCCTTAGCTTATGCTTCCTTTTCCTAGTCATTCTCCTTTAGCAGTCAGTACCTTTAGCCAAATTAGGAACTTTTTTCTTATTTTTACCGATATTCCTAATTAGGAATCAGATTCCTAA
>JAUJPO010088336.1:0-24114 GCA_032270745.1 Tiaropsis multicirrata | reverse complement strand
GAAACAATAGATAAACAATACCTTGCTCTCCACCGTTTTATAAGATGTTTATCCAGCTTCGCTATTACATATCCCTGCCTAAACAATATTAAGACATCGGAGATGTATTCCAAACTATTCGATAAAAGTTACTTTTTTATCTTCTCATAGTATAGCCAAGCCATGAAATATATATTCTGTGCATTCTGTGATATATAGCACAGACACACTACAGTAAAACGCTAGACTTTTTGCTCACTCATTTGAAGTATAAACAAAATCTTAAACAATAATTTTTCGAAATTTTTCCCTCTTTTTCAATTTCATTTCTCGGAATTATCAGCGGGAAAGAGAAAATTAGAGATAAAGAAATGAATTTTTTTTTTCCATAGTTACTAGAATTGTATTTACGTATGAAATCCTGATCAAATTCATAATGAAAAGAATTCTACAAATACCAAATGAATCTTAAACTTCTCACAATATCCACCTAAAATAAGATACTAAATTATAAATTATTTTTACAAACGAATAACCAGAACTTTTTTTGTAAATTTTTAAACTTAAACTTCCACGCCCCTGTCTCAGTGACCCGGTGGAAATTCTTTTGTCAGTGGGGATTCAGTAAATAAAGAGACATGAAATCCAGCGGGGTTATCAAAAAGGGATTTTTTCCACTGGGGATACGAAATTCTATTGTCTTTTGTTAGAAATATTGGTGGGGATGAGGCATTTAATAAGACAATCTATATTTAGTGGGGATATCAAAATTTTTATGCTATTTTTTCACCGGGGACGATTTTTTTGGACCTGTATTTCCAGTGGGGAGAGGTCCCAAACGATGAAACGGGGGTGTACTTCTGTACTCGTAGGTGCCAGACAAACAACCCTCCCCCAATTATTAATTTTTCGAAAAAAGAAAAAAATCGCGCCAATTGATAAAACTGTAACGACCTTATTCAAACTTTTTTTGAAACCAGAGCAGAGGGTGATTCCTTTTTCGACCTTGGTTTCTCTAATGTCAAAAAATCATACTGAGAGACAAAAGGAAAAGAATAGAATAGATTAAACCTAATCACTAAAGTGCCTTATGATTCAGAATTTAGAAAAGACGATTCCTTTGAATACAAAAGAAAAACTATCAAAACCAATTACTCTGTGTGCAATTTCAAAATGCTTAACAGTACCCTTGAGAGAAATTATTAGAGATCGTTTCAGTTACGGAAATTGAAACCCTCCAGAGAGCAATAAATCTCAAAGGTGATTTAAACGAATTCAATCAAAAAAAATTATATAAAAACGAGTATCTACCACATTACAGGTAGACATAAAGTGCAAGCAGTTAACAAATGTTGACACGTGTGCTCAAAATGTCGACGAATCATTTATTGTCAATTTTGTTATGTATTCTTTACATCAGTACTTGGATGGTCTCATCTGAAGCCAATTTTAATGGGCTTTCTGATCAAGACTTGAAGAATTACATGCAGGACGTGCTTGCAGAATATCAACTCTCTTTGAGAAGATCAGCTTTCGAAAATGCTCCTCGACGCAAAAGACGTTCTCTTGAAGGCGATCTGGATTCTGAAAACAGAACCAAAAGTAAATATTTGTTTTCTCTTTTTTATACTATATAGATTTTTCATGTTTCGACGATATTCCAGAAAATCTTTAGAATAAATGAGAAGGTATTAACAGAAGAGCGTTTGTAAACAAATACGAGTTTCCGTTGAATTCGATTTATTGGATCAATGTGAAAAAAAAAGGTTTCGTTCGACTTTCTAGATTTGTGCGATATTTATTGTGCGTGATCATCATATATTACTTTCCCTCCCACTATGATAAGAATTTTTTCAAGCAAAATTTAATATATCGAACTACACGTTTTTTTATAACAACCTCGTAAGTGGAGGAAGCCTTTAGATGTTCTTAACTTGTTCTTAACTCCAGTCAAAAAAATTTCTTAATTTTTGCTAAAAAACAGTAAAAATAGGCTATTTTTAAGAAATAGCCCATCCCGATGTTCTTAAAAATGTTCTTAGCATTTTTGAACTCGAAGCCTTATGTTCTTATATACTTTGTTCTTATAGAAAACGTGTATATCGAACTATATTTTTAAGAGGGAACATTTAGTGATAAAATTCTCTTTTTATTCAGCCTATCAGACGGAGATTTTGGAAATTA
The DNA here is from genome assembly GCA_032270745.1 of Tiaropsis multicirrata. Lineage (NCBI taxonomy): Eukaryota > Metazoa > Cnidaria > Hydrozoa > Leptothecata > Tiaropsidae > Tiaropsis > Tiaropsis multicirrata. Next base: position 21,951 of record JAUJPO010088336.1, on the reverse strand, counting down.
TTCCATGGGCTACCATCCCCACCACCCATCCCGTTGAACTCGATCCATTCACTATCAACAATGAACAATATCTCGCTGCTGTTAATTTTGCTGACCAGAATGGTAACCATGCTACCAAATCGTCCATCTACAAATTGAACATCACTAACCAAAAATTTGACAAGTTACAAGACTTTGATACTTCTGGAGCAGTTGATTTCCACTATGTGGACGACTTGATGTATAGTTATGCCATTTTCGTGGATAAGATTGGTAAAGGAAGAGGAGGTTTTGGAGAATCTTATCAGCAATCGTTTCAGTTAAATCAATACCAACCGGAGTTTAGACCGCCTTTTCAGTACAGAAGTCGTGTTGGTACACTTGGTGCGACACAGGTCAATGTTTTTGATAAGGTAAATTATTATTCTCAGACAAGTACAAACAAAGTGGGGTTCAGGAAATTTTTTTGGATTTTTTGTTTGTACGAGCCATACCCACTGACGGATAAAGAAGATTCTGAAAAATGTTAACGGAGAGTGTTGCTGTTGTTCATATTACTTATTTGGAAGTCAAATTGTTAAAATTTTGAGTACCTCTGTATCCATATATATATGTTGCATATGTCACAAAAAGCTTAAAAATAGTTAAACTTTTGTATAAAACAATGTCTTAAGAGAATTGACTTGGCATTCTTTTCCAGATGACAATGAAATTTGCACTCCAGATCTTTCTAAACGTAACAAAACCTATCGTAAGCTATGTAAAGGAGTAGGGTTTGGTACATGCTAATACCAATACTGTATCTATGTTTTGGTTTCTATGATTATTTGGTTTTTGGGCGTATCATTTTTTATAATATTTTCTCTTTCATCATTTGTAGGGAGGATACAAGTTCTTTGTGACAGCAAACTCTTATTCGGAGCGTGGAAACCGATACCAAGTGCAATCCACATTACACGTCAAGTTACGCCGTGGTTTCCAACTCCTCCAGTCATTCGAAACGTTAGGTGCACAAGACGTGGAAGTTGCACTCATTGATAACCGCCGTTACATCTTCTTCGCCAATCACGAAGACAATTCGGGATCAACAGATATTTATTCTTATGTTTACAAGTAAGCTACTACTTTAGTTCGAGCTTTAGTTTTTCCTTGTCTAGCTCATTTATTTAAGATAAGCAAACGGTTGTAGGGTCAGTAAGTAAATAAGGTAGTGCGAAATGTCGTAAAGAGAAGACTACGACACCGTTTATTAAAAAAAAACTGAATCTTTTAACTAAAACTCAACTGAAGGAATAAAACCTGTGTCATTGGAGATGTGGTTAAGAATATATCTTCAAAGTATGACTTAACAAAAGTTCAAATTGGGTTATATTCAGATAATTGAGATTCTGTTTTACGGGAATTAACTGAAATAAAGAAAGGGTTATATTATTTCGTTAAAGGATTTATTCGAAGGTGCAGTTAGGCTTCCGAAAAAGCACCTCTGTTTTGTTTGTAGTCGCTTGTAGTACTTGATGATTCTTTAAATCGGCAGAAATGAACAACCAAAGGACACGGAAATTACACGGCCCAAAGATCCTAATTCTCGCACAACACATAAACTTACCATTGTATGTTCATTGGGCCGTCGTTTCATTTTCAACATAATTTTTGCCCGTAGGCAAAAAGCTTAAGCGACGGCCCGAGCGTCTCCAGACTATCTCTTCTTGTGACTATGGTGACATACACATCCCAACCTGAATTTCCACAATTGCTTTCGTACGGGACAAAAGATTGCACTGAATTTCTGTACTAATGGAAAGATTTTTTTCCTATTGTTTCTAATTTCTATTATTAATTATACAATTATTTTAGAGAAAAAGAGGAACACGAGTTGACATACCAAGACAACTTCGCACCGTATGGTTTATATCAACGCATTCCAACGCACGGTGCAAAAGATCTCGAATATTTCGAATACAACGGCCACCATTATTTGGTTTCGTGTAACGAATACACCAAAAGGATCGTCTATACGGCTGATTTTCGACAAGAATATGAGAAAGATTATCAAATTGAATCTGTTATTTACTGGTGGACTGGTAAGAATACTTTCAACTGAATTTGCGTTAACTACTGTTTGCGGGAAAACTCTTCGTAAAATTGTAGATTTTGAAACTTAAGTAGTATCAATTTACCGCTTCGTTTTACCTGACTTTTACAGAATTTCTTTTTTGATCTAATGACTGAAAATCAAATGTACCAAGTCAACAGGAATTTAACCAAATCTCGATGTTGAAAATGGAAATTATCGGTGTTCCTTGGCAAATTGTTTATGTTTATGTTTTAAAGGTCGATTTCTAAATCGTCTTCTTGCTTTCATTTTTCAGGAAATCTTTGGGTTGAATGGCAACGTGTTCCAACCAACGGTGCAGTCAAAGCTACTTATTTTAGTAGTGAATTTGGTGATCCAATGTTAGTCATTGCTAACTCCAAAGCTCAAGCTACCATTTATACTTACGATGTTGTCAAAGGAATATTTAAACCAACAACGGTGCAAGGTTAGTTACCAGTCCTTAGATAGCATTGCGTGTGCATGATCATGGGATTTGTAACATCATAGCCATTAAATAATTTACTGGTCTGGCAATAGGTGTTTTTATACTGAGACGAAAAAGTCGTCTCGGACGAGTAGTTTGTAAAATGAGCTCTGCGGAAGAGATGTTTTCTATTGAAACTTGAATGGAAAGTGCACTCCTACATAATGGTCGTTTTACAATTTCTACGTTTCAGATGAACTAATCGTCTCAATATAAATTGAATTAATGTATTGATATAGGTTTTTGTCAACTTGTTATTTGTTTAAAAACAAAAAGCAAATGTCAATTTGCTCACTTATTTGTCACGTTACCAATATCTCATCTTGTGATTGGTCTATTTTTTAATCACCTGTTCAAAAAGTGTATTTTTATACTGACTATAAAGATATAATAACAATAATAAACAAATTCCAAATTAAAAACGAGAAACATCATTTATCCAACGTTTTTAGGGCTTTCACCGCAACCAGACAACCCTTCATTCATCCCAGACGTCCGTTCAGTGTCTGTCTTCAATGCTTTCAACGAAACCTTTTTGACGGTCGCCAACTATGCATTGGATGCTCGCAACGGTACCAACATTTTCAAACTCAATTTTGTTCGAAACGAGACGGAAGGTTCAGCGCAAACAGTGCCACAACTGGTCGAAGCGCTTTTGAAGAGAATGAAAGAAGAACTGATCGAGGTAAGCAATCGAGTCGAAGATGTTATGAAAATATTTATTTCAGTGCTTTTTAAGACTGTCCCAAAATGCATTTTAGGTTGTCCCTGATCTAAGGAACATTTTTAGGAATAACCTGAATTCGAGCACAAATACAAAGTGTAACTTTATAAGATCTTTACCAATAAACCTGAAAAAACTGTTTTCAAAAAGTCACAAATACATTTTGGGAGAGTCTACAAAAACACTAATTTATAGAGGATCTGAAAGGAGAAAAATACATATCGGGAAATTTCTTTAAATCATGTACTGGAGATTAGCCATCATTATTTGAAGGATAATGATTAAAAATGGTGGGAATAATCACATTTTAATACATCATCTTGAACCAATTATTTTACATTTTCCTGTAGGTCAAAGAAGATCTCGAGGCACGGTTAAACCCCATCATCAACCAAGTGTTGACCAAAACAACAGAACAGACTTTAGATACTGAACTTCGTATCACTGGCAATCACATCAACATCACCACGCTTGAAACAGAAGAAGTATTATATACTGGCCATGTGACACCTAATCCTATCAAAGAATTGGCAATCAAAGGTATGCGTCCCAGGAAGGCACAGAACGTTGTTTTAACGTCCAAACAACGTTGTTTCAACGGCAGACAGAACGCTATTTGGACGTTGAAACAATGTTGAAATAACTGCTGGGTTATCACTAAAGATATTAGTATCCTGTGTTGATACTTTCTCGATATCTAATTTATTTCGAAGAATGCAAACTTGTGGTAACAGGAATTTATTTTAGCGGATTGGCGAAAATCTGTTATTTCAACTTCCACGTAACACTTAGTTTCCCGTTTGAATTCACGAATTTAGATTTAACAAATCTTTTCGGAAAAAGACATTTCGAATGTTCAACTTGATGTTCTAATGAAAAAACAGATATTTTTTGCGATTATAACACGTAGCAAATAATTTGAGGAAACTTAATTTTGCAGTTGGGGTCTCGAGAGTTTCACCGTCGAAAATAAATTCACGAGTTGACGACAACATTATCATTTCAATATATTTGCATCACTTCTTCTCTATTACAGCTGCTGAACTGAGGGAGAAAGTGAGAGAAGATGAGGTGACCATCAACAACCTCCAAGAACAGATGTCAGACTTGGTTGAGCTTGATCAACATAATGTCACCATCACTGGAGAGAAGGTAATTAAAGTTTTCACACGAAACACTATGTTAACCTTTTAATACCTTATCGGACAAAACAATTTTTTGGACTAATTATTCGTCGGACATAATTTCGTCACCTCCAAAAGAATTTCGGCACTTTTGTCTGACATTTTTTTGTTCGATAAGGTATGCTTCTCGTCGGTAGGCCCTACGCGTTGTTGCGTCATCGTTGTACGTTCGGATCAAAACATGAGTTTTAAACTTTATTTCTTAGGGTGTATTTTTACCATTCTCCGCCAGTTTTAACAACGAATTTCTCAAATTTCTCAAATTTCCTACCCTTACAGTGCATCTGACTCTCATCCCTCACTTACGTTGAGTGCTCCCGGATATTATACAATGAGGAAAATTTGTTACCAATCTATATTTCTTTAAATAAATCTGAAGGTGTAGAAACGCCTAAAATGGAAAATGTTTTTTGAAAAATGAAGAACTATGTGAAATTACCTAGGAATATCGAAAAATCGAATTAAGAATTACTTTAGAACTTAAAAGAAATTTTTCAATTCGGAATGAATTAAAAAGCATCCCAATGAATCTACCTTTTTTTTAACTTGCAGACGTTCCAAAATATTGAGGCAATCAATGTCGTCATCGATGAAGCACAAGTGACTGGACTCGTTGATGGGACCAATATCACAGACCTTCACCAACACGGTCTACAAAACAACACAACACAGACTATCACTGGTCAATACTCGTTCAACCAAACTGTCAATTTCACTCAAGATGTTACTGTGGAGAATCAAATCAACGAATTGTATATTAATGAGATTTTGACCACCACTTCGCATCAGAACGTTACCGGAGCCTTAAACTTCACCGGAACTGTTGTCATCGAAAATAAGAATCTCCAACTCTACAACAACACCATCAATGGAATTCGTATGGATCAAGTAATGACTACAAACGTGGAACAAACTGTCACCGGGCTAAAAACGTTTACCGATGTCGTATTTCGGGATCTACAAATCGATGGAAATCTTGACAGTGTGGATGTGTCTGATTTTGACAACAATAAGGTTTGTTTTACCGCCTACTTGAATTCTAGTTCATAATGGTATTCTCAGTATAACTCGTGTAATTCGAAACTTCTATAATTCGAAAACTTGTGTATAATTCGAACAAATGTTCTGGTCCCCTGGGAATTCGAATTACATGAGCCTAACTGTATACCGAAAACCATTTAGTGTTCCATTTTCAAGTATGTATTTAGAATGTACATATATAACCATGGTTTCTTCTCATACATCAGGTATCAATGACGGGACCAGACACTCTCTCAGCCGAAATAACATTTGCAAATGGTTTTAACGTCAGTACTGATATCACAGTTGGTGGCCTGGTGGATGGAACAAATATCACTGCTCTCTGGCAATCTGCAGATGTTGATCAAAATGTGGATGAAGAAATACACGGTAAATCAGACAAAATAAAATATACTGCACAATCCTTACTTCTTCTACGTGTAGACCTTTGTTAATTTTAGCCTATTTGGAATGAAATCGAGTCAAATCTTATTGTATCCCCGAAATCATCCTGGATGAAATATACTGCACACTCCTTATTTCTTCTCTTTAAGCGTCGGTTACTGATTTGAAACGAAATTCGTTCCTTTATACATTATCAGAATAGAATTTGCGGAAAGTTTGATCAAAGCTTTTCTTGCACATTCTTTTTTACTTTTTGTGAAACTAAAAACTACTTTTCAGGATCAAAAGTCTTCCAGAACGTGACGGTGAGAGGACACTGTAATATCGAATCAGTGAATGGTAAACATTTCGACAATCTTGCCCTCAAAAATGAAGTCAATAATTTCACTGGCAAAGTAATTTTTAACGAAAATGTCACTGTTTATGGTAAGTCTCCTCATTAAAATGAACGGTGTTGAGTACTGGAAACAGCCAATTAGTCTTTACGAGTTCTCGATTGCTTCTCTTTATTTGACCTCTGTTTTTTTTCTTCCAATACAATTATCAAACTTAAGGTACGTAGTAATCAAAAAGTTTAAACAACCTAAGCTAATGTTGGAAGAATTGGCTAAAGACATAAAATACCGGTGAATTCATCCGTTAGTTCAATTTTAAAATCAGACGCGACGATAGTAAATTTGTCCTTTTTTTAAGCTCTTCAACAATTTCAAAACTTCTTTCCGAATGAACTGAACTGAAGCTCTAGTTTCTAGTTCTAGTTTCTAGTTCTATACGGTATATGTATCACATTATACTTAAAAGTGTACAGTATCGTGATTTTAAACAAATGATATAAAAAAACCTACCAGAAAACCATATCACTTCATTATTTTTTGCAGGGCACTTGGTCACCACCTCAACCATCAACAATTTGAATTTCCAAAGAGACTTGGTGCGTTCCAACAGCTCACATGTTATCACAGGATATAAGATGTTCGACACCATATACCTGATGGAGAATTTGACCGTTCATGGGAATGTCAACAATGTGGATCTGGAAGCTTGGGTGAAATCGGTTGTTCAAAAAGGAGCTAACAAAACTGTTACAGGTTTGTCCAAAAAAACGCAAATTTTAGCCTAAAAACACTTTTTTGGTCACTTTTTCAGCGCTGTTATAACATCTTTCCACGTTAAAACATTGTAAAGATGTAGAAAAGACGTCATGTGTCTGCTGGGAACGAGTTAGACTAACTTCTTGGCCACATATTTCCGACACAAACTATTCCATATTTGCATAACTTTTTTCAGTTATCAATTTTAAGATATTTAAAGTTGATATTTCCGTATTTCTAAATATTCAGGTCAGAAGCACTTTCACTCCACCGTCAATATCCTTCACTTACAAACAAAACTTCTCAATGATATGGACGTCGAAGATTTACTCCACAATCTTCTCATTCTTGCCAATGGCACTACAATCGATGCATCCTTGGTCGAATTTCAATCGCTAAATATGACTTCTATTCTAGTTGAAGGAACAATTAATGGTAAGAATTTATTGTTTATGTGATTGATCTATTGTTATCTTCATTGCTTCAAATTGCGGCCTTGAAGCTCATGTTTGTAACGTACTTATTCAAAATTGGTCGTTCGCGGAACCGAATCAAGTAGTCTGTGTCTTCAAATATACGTCTTTTCAAGTATATGAATGGTTAATCAGGCGCTTCATTTTGGGCCAAAATCATTCTAAACGTCTGGATAAATTGCTTGTCATGTACTTATTTCTAACGAAAATTAGCCAATAGATGATACAAATTTCTCCTTCTTCTCCCAGGCTTGAAAATACCAGATGATTTGGTGTTACTGACAACTGATCAACACATCGAAGGCTCCAAGTCGTTCAGCGACAACATCACCATCCTAAACATTCACAATGTCAACGTTATCAGCCACCGAGATTTCAGCACATTTTTGAACGAAGCTGCCCAAAACCTTCCTGGTCAAATTGTTGAAGCAAATGTGACTTTCGAGAACTCAGTCCGTTTCACCGACGAGATTACAACTGAGCTATTGAATGGTCGAAATGTTGACGACTGGTAAGGCCACCTACCTACATTTTGTATTTATTGCCACACGGGTTTCTTTTCACTCAATTTTGAAACCTAAAGGGCATACAGCGTTGGGTTTCAACGTCCAAATAACGTTCTGATGTTGAAATAACGTTGTTTGTTGAATGTTTGTATGGATACGTACGTGGAAACTCATTCACTTAAATTGTCAACATACAGAGAAATTCCATCCCTTTCTTTCTACCTAATGCGTGGACTACCCCTTTTATTATGACCTATTTAAGAGTCTGCAAAATGATTGTCATTAAAAAACGCTCCTATGTAGAAACCAGGGTAGTATCACTTATTCAATTTTTGTTTCTTCCGTTTCATACTGGTTTCTACGTATTAAGACAATCTGTTGCAAAATGAATGTCAGTAAAAATCGTTCCTATGTACAAACCAGGATATAGTATCACTTATTCAATTTCTGTTTCTTACGTGTCAACCTGGTTTCTACATATTAACTAAGTACATTAGTGCAGGATCTGTCGATTCATTACCAATAAATAATTTGCACTTGTTCTCACTCACATATTAACTGTTTTTACTGACCATCTTTTTGCAACAGATAGGTTTTTAAGGAAACTTTTCTTACTGAAATACTTACTAATCACAATTTTGTTCAGGATAACAACCAACACCAACCAAAGTATCACAGGAACTATTCGTTTGCTGAACAACAACACTCTCTTCGCAACTTCAATCACCACTGACGTTGTTAATATCACCGGAAAAGTAAGACTTTGAACGAGATTGAGATTAATATTCTGTTCTTCGTGCGCAGCTATTCAAGACGTTTAGTGTCCTGTGCTTCTCATAAGAATAAGTTATTGTTTGAATATTTAGCTGAGACCAAACCTCGTTCATCAATAAGGGATTTCTCTTTTGGTGATAAAAAATCATTGGGGGTGTGACAAATTTCAATGTTGATAATCCAGGTGATCCAAGAGTTTTAGTACGAAGTCCAGGGGGTGTAATTTTTTGAAGAATCACTGGGACTGATTTTTCTGGAAAAGCCCAACGACAACACTCTAACAGCTTCAATTTGTTACACCCTTTTCAGGTATCATCTGCAAAATAAATACTAACACTACTCGTTTGTTTTTACAGGTCAATGGTATTGATATCTCAGATCTGGAAGCGTCGGCAATTTACAAGAATACAAGTGAAACTATCAACAACACGCGTTTGGTTTTCATCAACGGTATTGACTGTAAACAAAATCTTTCTATTGCTGGTTTGATTGATGGAGTTAATTTGACCGAATTGTATCATACCACTGTCCGTATCTCGAAGAATCAAACTGTATCTGGACAAAAGGTAGGCGCCTTCAGTGGAATGCCTAATAGAATTTCCAAATACACCGAAACTTAATTCAGCTGCTTAATAAAGATTTTGTACTCTCCTGCCCGTAATTATATTTAGAGAATAGTAACGTAGTGGTGATGCCAATTCAAGTAGTGCCTGCTCCTCACTTAAAGCTAGTATTAAGTGTGTTTTCGTTATCTTGTAGGTCTAGACTTCCCAAAGTTTTCGTGCTTTTTGCGTTTCAACGATTCAAAAGCTTTATACGACTTACTAAATGTTTCCATGTCAAAGTTTGGGTAAAGGGTTTAGGACGGGTGTATGATACTCTTTTCTACTTGACAGGTTTTTACCAACACGGTAACATTGCACAACACATTGGCTACAGATGGTACAATCAACAACATCAATTTGACCAAGCTAGACCAAGAATCACTTAAAACAGTTGGCCACCAAACACTCCCTGGCAATGTCACTTTCCAATCCAACGTTGTCGTTAATGGTGCTTTGAATACAGATGGATCAATCAATGGTATTAGTGTGAACGAATTTTTGGAGAATGCAGCTTTCTTGGATTCTAATGGTACGGTTTCCATCAATGGAAGCTTAACATTCAGCAATGTATCTGCAAGCACTGTTCACACCACCTCTGGAATCAACAGTGTATTGTTGACTGATATTTTACTTCAAGGTGTAAATCAAACCTTATCAGGCAACGTCACTTTCAACAATGTTTCGACATCAAGTGTGGTGCAAACGAATTCATTGAATGGTAAAAATATCACAGACATCGCGAGAAGAAGTTTCGTGACTAATGGTGATCAAAACATCACTGGAAAATATGAATTCTCTGAAGTCCATGTTGAAGAGAGTTTGGTTGTGCAAACTATAAATGGTGTCAATTTGCAAGATATCTTGGAATCGGCTGTTCCAACGAACAAGACATCTACAGTTGAGGACAACATTCGATTTACCAATGATGTCATCGTCGACCAATTAGAAACTTCGAAATCATTGGGTGGTGTAAACATCACACAAATGTTAACAGATGCTCTCACGAAGACTGGAAACCAGCTTGTCTGCCATCGAATGGCTTTTGAGAATCTCTCCGTCAAGGATGCTGAATTCAAAGGAGATGCGAGGACTGACCTCATCAATGACGTCAATGTCACCAACCTGTATTTCGATGCTGTCTATCTATACCAGTATACAGAACAAGAAATCAAAGGACGTTTACAGTTTGAGCAACTCATTGTTTCGGAACACGTGAAAGCGAACAAAGTAAATGGCTTTGATTTGAGCAACGATTTCATGCTAACGTCTGGCAATCAAACCATTTCGTCAAATGTTACTTTCACCAACACCATTGTGTTCGAGTCCAACTTGAAATCTAATGGTCTTATCGATGGTGTGAATTTGACTCGTCTGAACCAAGAAAGAATCGATCTCTTTGACAATATCACAATATCAGGTTTAAAGAGATTCCAAAATGCAACAACGACTGTCATTCAAGTCACAGATTCTACAACCATCAATGGAATCTTGCCTTCAGATCTGGTCGAAATCAACAAACCAGTGGTTTTATCAGGAGTTAAGAGTTTCACCAATTTGACAGTTAGTGAAATGAACGTGACTGGGAAAGTTAATGGCGTGGATCTGGTCGCTTTTAATGAGCTTGTCTTGAGGAGAAATCGTGTTCCATTCCAACTCCAGGGCAATCAATTTTTCACCAAAGATCTTATCATTAACGGTAATTCTTTACTACGATTATCTTTCCAGTAAACAAAATCTTTAAGTGAGCTATCCCTCGAAATGATTAAATCTCATTGGTTGGAAAGTATATCACAAAACTTTCAGTGGCGAAGAGTTCAATTTCTAATGGTACGAATGGTATACGACCTATTTTGCGTAAATACGTATCGTACTCGAAAGTCTAAAATCGTTCTAAAAATTACAATTAAGGTGATTATACGAACGCATGCGACGGTGATGAGAGGAACGTTGAAATCACCAAAACCTTTAACGTTAAAACTTTCATTCAAATTTTCTTTCTTAGGTAATTTGAACGTTACCGGTTACATCAACGATCAACTGGTCAATGGTGACCATGAATACAAGCCAAACGTTGGAGATGAAATCCAAGCACAGTTGGACACACATCTCATGGATGCGGGACGATTGTGTGGAAAGCTCTCTTCACTGGCTACTTTGGCAGGTAAACTCCCAGCAAGAACTAAACGTTATTGAAACGTCCAAACAACGTTGTTCCAACGTCAGAACATTATTTGGACGTTGAAACAATGTCTATGTTTCAGTATTATTACAAGACTGATCAATCAATATTTGTTACGCTTAGAATACATCGTGTTAAAAAAGCCCATGCATAGACTATTTTAATAATCTATGTTTTTAACTCAGAAAGAATATCACGAAGATAGAGTCCGCGCGCCGATTAACAAAAAACCTTATGTCGTTATTTTTCTGACTTTTCCGTGGTTACTAGCCTGTATTATTATTATATTAACACGACTAGCCTGCTAGTCTACCCATGCATTGATAAGCCAAGCAATTAAAAATGTTAGCAATATCTACATAACTGGTTAAAGCTCTGCGTCTTTCATGTTCAGTTTATAGTTAGTTATACCGACCGACGACAGTTGAGTTTGAAGGGCTATCTACGTAAAATATAGAATTAAACGTCTTAAGTTGTAATTCTTCATCCTATGCACATTATTTTTCTCACAGTCGCTGGAGCATATTTGGAAGGTATTGAGATGTCGACCACAATCACCCTGCCCTCTCAAGATCTCGGTCCTATTCAATCCACTATCATCGATGGAAAACATTACGTTTCAATTGCTCGTTCGGAGGTGTCGCTCACTTGTGGTTTAGCATACATTTTGGAGTGTGCAACATTTCCTTCGTGTACTGTTCTGCAAAGTATACAAACTAACGCAGTGATGTTGGAATTTTTCTTGTACAATAACAAGACAGCTTTGCTGGTTGATCATAAAGCGACAAGTAAGTATCTTTTTCACCCTCGAGTTAGTAGTTCGTACTTAGTTGGAAGTTGTGTGGTGTGTGAAACTTAAACCGATCTTTGCTTTCCCACTGAACAGACTTTACGTTTAGCCCTTGTCCAGTAGGCATGGAATGTTGTTCTAACGTCAGAACGTTATTTGGACGTTGATACAATGTTAAAATAAGTGTTCTTTTGCGATATTTTATTTGCCAATTTGCCAGTTAACGTTTTCTCGTAAACCTCTTCATTGATGTTTCAGACGCAAGTTACGAAACTGACTGCACCAAGACCACTGCTGAAATCTATCTCTGGTCATCATCCAATCGCATCTTTGAACCTTATCAAACCGTCAACGAAGATGTCATGGAATCTGAGAATGCTCCCATTATGGAAAGTAAAGGTCTCATCCACAGGTACTTAAACAAACAACTGAAAGACGAAAATTTGAATGGGAATAGTGGAAAGAACCAAACTGAGATCATTGATAGCGCAACATTTCAATCCAAAGGAAACAAATTTGTTATAGCTTCAATTGCTGAAGGTTCTGGTGGTTACATTGAGGTTCTAAAAGGCTCTGGCAACAATGTGGGCTCGCTGATGAGAAGCCAACGAATTGTCATCAACAGTGGTAGAAAGAACTACGTATCTGTCGGTAAGCTCAGGGGCCAATCCGTCGTATCAATTTCTTCAAACCGAGGACAAAACATAAAATTCTACCGATTAAATTCCGATTCTGACAAATTAGAATTCTATCAACAACTTCCTCGATCAGCTACATCCGTGAAGTTCCAGAAAGTGAAACAATCGGAGTTTGTTCTTTTTGCCAGTCCAGAAACAGGATTTGGTTTGTGTCCATGGCAGGGGGTATCTGGTTTCGCAGAATGTGAACATTTGAAAAGTACTGACAATAAGCATGTTGATACTATAACAACTGAGAATGATGCTTTTGTTATTATTGGTAATCCGGACAGTTTGAAAATATACCGGGTGGTTATTGAAGGAAGTGGCGCCCCTTTTGATGGGGACGTTTGTTAAATTCGACATTCAAAAGTGTGACCATACGATTTATTAAATTTTCTGTTCAGTTTAAAATACTCTTTTTGATTGCTTATATAAAGATAAACTTTAATTTATGCAAAAAACAATTTAATAAAACTATGAATTTGTAAATAAAAAAATAATTTAAATGAAAATAAATATTCCATTGTAAGTACTTTGTGAAATCTTCTTTTATCAGTTATCAACACATTAATACCATTTTTTTCAGGCGAAATGCCAAGGCGTTTCTAGTGATAAAAAATATAGACCACAATCTGCCTTTGAGATAGTTCGAGTTTCAAAAACAAGCATAGCGGTGGCTATAAGAAGAGGGTCATTAAACTCATTTCCAACTCAATTAGCAACTTTCGAAACTTTAACTTGGCTGATTTACATGGCGAGTCAGTTCTGTTAAAGCTGGGTTTCTATTCACCGAGCAGACGACTTCGTGCGATGCGGACAAATTTCATAGTTCATTGACGTCACAGTTTAAGAATTTTATTACACAAAATGCGAACTCCTCTGTGCTTTATTGTGCTCTTTTGTCCGCTGAAAATCAACTTTTTAAAGAGATTTTGAGAGATCTTAAGAGACCTCTGAAAATCTGCAGAATAAACAAAAAAAATAACAATACGTAATACACCTTTCCCGTAATTCCGGGTTTCCGAATTTTTTCCGCAGTCTTTGCACTCCATTGTTTTTTAAAAGGGAGGTATATGCGTTTCCTTAGGGAAGAATCTTTCTCAACTTCCATAGCATAGAATTTTCGCAAACTTCCGTATGTTTTTACAATTTATGATATTATAATACCCTCAAAAAAATTTTCAAAACGAACGAGGGCATCAAAAGATATCAGACAAAATATCACCTTCCCTAAGCAAACTCAGGCAAAAACGCGTTTGTTTACCTCCACTTTATTTCACACACAACGGTGGAGCACACCTGTTTTCCGGCAAAATCTGAATTACGGGAAAGGTGTATTGATGATATCTCGCGGGATCTCTCCGACCAATTCTATTTTAGAATTTTTTCTGCACGAAGTCGTCCGCTCAGTGAATGGAAACCCAGCTTAAGACTATCTAAACCTCAAAGAATTAAACTTTTTGGCCACCAAATAGCAGCATAGCAGATTTTAGATTCACCTATATTTTTAAATTAAAGACCGAAAAAAATCTTCATATCGCGCATACCACTCTCTTGTGGAATAAAAGTCTGAAGTGCGCAATGTTACTTGAGCCTTCTGGCTTTATTCACTGGAAGCATGTTTTGAAATCCAGGGCTAAAGTTTGCTTATAAGCAGGTCGCTTAAAAGTTTTCAAGCAGAGGTGTACAATATCGCGCGCGTACGCAATATATCGCGAGCACACAACGCGCGCACGTTGGTTTCATGTTAGTTGTTGTTTTGCAATCCTGCCCATATCTTTGATTTTCCCTTGAGAGTTTAAATGGGGGAATAGGTAATCTGATGAAAGAGTGAATTTTTGTATTTAATTTTTTTTTTCTCTACCATAATTTAAAAATTCTACTCAATTAATTGCTAATTGGAGCATATTATAAATGATATTCAAAGAAAAATAATATTTGCTTTATAATTTTCATTTCTTTTCACATCGTGAACCCCCTGAGTATAACTTCTGTGGTTTACGTTTTTTCTCAATTGCGTAACTAGATTGCATCACTAGCTTGAACAATAGCAGGCCGTGGACAAGGCTGATAGTAAAGTTTCTGTTGTTTATGAATATAAAAATGTTAGGGTGAGTGTGTCCTTGGGTGGAATGTTTTGAAAATTTCAAAATCATTTCATTGAAAGGTTGAGCAATGAAATGTTATCGTGAAATTCGTCTTTTACAACACACAGAGAAGAGACATAAGATTGAGAAAGAGACGTGAAAGAACTTTACTTTTGGAGGATGAGTTCTGGAAGTGAATTGAATACAGAGGGCCTCTCAAACCATGAGATAGCAAGTCAAGTAATTAGTAAATATACTGGGAAATCGAGCTCAACAAATAACAATAAACGGAAAGTTCAGATCCTGCCCAAGGATGACGATGAATACTCGAAAAAACGCCAAAGAAACAATGTTGCAGTCAAAAAGAGTCGTGAAAAAGCCAAGAATCGAATCCAGGAAACCCAGGGACGAGTTGAACAACTGAGTAAAGAAAATGAAGAGCTTCAAACTAAGGTGAATCTACTTTCAAAAGAACTGAATGTGTTGAGAGCATTGTTTACTAACGGAGGGTTTACACTTCCTAGTGAATTACAATATGTTAATGGTAACAGCTCACCTCCACCATCAGATCTCGTACCTCCATCCATGTCATATAGTCATAGCCGTCTTGCACCAGATGATTTACCACAATCCTTAACGAAAAGTCCTCTACATTCATCATATGAATCCGAAAAGTCAATATATCACTCATTAGATGATGTCAAGTCCTCAAGTAAAATTCCACCATTGCGTCCAATGCCACGTAACCCTAGTAGTGCATCCTTATCATCAAGTCATAGCATGTCTTCTGGGCATTCGCCATTAGGATACAACTCATCGAAACGATTGTACTTACCGCAAAAACAGGAATATTCCCCTTTGCCACCTTCTTCCTCATCAAAAGACCCTAAAGGTGCTGGTCCTCCTCTACTTATACAACCCGGACCGCAAAGTGTTTCTAATAACTTATATCCTCAGTATTCAAAGGGTGATACACGACACCCATCAGTTATACGTTCTACAACAGACATTACTACCCCAAGTCATCATAGCACAACAAATATGCTTGGTAAATTTTGTATCATAAAAGACACTCAGGATAATATCAAAGTTGTGCCTATAAATAGTTGAACATAGTGTTAATAATATTTTTTTAAACTAACCCCATTGCAAATTTTGTAAATACATTACTATAAATTTTATTTACATTCTGAGAAAAATGAGTTGTTTGGAAGACAGTTACTACATACCTTATAATACAGTACTAAACAGATAATAATTTTAACATAAATATTCATTATTTTATTTTAGGTGTAAGACTTTTTAAATCTAGGAAAACTTTAATTTTGACTTTGTGATTTATAATTGACACACTTTAGTTTCGTCTCAAAATATGTTTGATTTACCCATTATGAAATGAAATTCTATGAAAGGGTACTTCTTTGTTTTTATCTTTTCTACAGTATCATTATCTGAACCAAAAAGTTTTATTTTCTATGTAAATAAATAAAACAATTCAGGATTCACTTTTAGAATTGCAACATTCTAAATTGTATTATAGTCATTTAAAACGTTTTTAGGTTTAAAATACTTTATTTTAAGATTGTCTGTGACAATTTAGTATACTGTAATGATTTGATCTTTATAAATTATTTTGACATATATGTGACTTTCATTTTTCAAATATCTTTTAAAGAATAATGAATGAAAAATGCATGTTGATATACGTAGTTTCTTGTTTGAAGCAAACTACAATTCGGGAAAAATAGCAAATATTGCCCACGTTGAAAGGAAGGAAAACAGAAAATGCTACTTTTTTATCCTCTCAGAGCTCTCTTTCTTTTTCTTATGTTTTCCTGTATTCTTTAAACCTTTCGAAAAATTTCACCTGTCTTCAGTCAGATAGAAGTGATAAAAATAGACACTTTTTTGGGTTATTTGCAGAATCATTTACAGAAAGGTGACATAAGCCAATTCTTTTACCAAATACAATATTTTGATTTAATCATTTTTCATACTTTTAGGGTTATGCCTCTCTGCCATATTTTTATTGTTTAAAAATGGTACATATACGCAATGAAACGGTACAAGGTGAATAACTTGTTTATTTATAAAGACGGTGTATGAGTCATTGACTTTAATTACAAAGCAATTATAGCATTATTTTCTTTATTTTGCATCATCAAATTCCAAAGGGGATTAAGAAGAGAAAGTTGAACATTTTTGTTGTTTACTTCTTTTCGTATGACATAATTCACATCTTTTCTAACGCAATTTGATTTTCTTTTGTTTATCATTTGACAATACTTCTTTATACATGATTGGTCAGAATTGTACGTGAACAAGACATATTGTCCAATAGAATACTATGTACTGTAAATACCAACACTCTTATTCTTTTTTTATCAAACTAGAAAGTATAGAGGAAGGAAAAGTGAAAAGAGTATAATTAGAGAGCATTAAATGCCGATACGAGGAGGTCCTATTTTAGTGTAATTATCACATTATAATGATATGAATTTCATACTACAATCTATATTTTGTTGTTATTTACTACACTCTTTTCTTTTTATAAGAACCAGTAAATTTGAGTTGAGGCTCAAATTGTTCTTATTTTTTGCACTTTTTCAGCCTCTGTTCTTATAAAATTGTTTATATAAAAAAAGAGAGTGTACTTTCGGAACTTTTTCACTAATCCCACCACGTCCCACTGGATATTAAGTCACTTTTATTGTCCACCATTCGAAAGTGAAAGTGTCTGTCTGTGTAAAAAGAGCTAGGAACGAAACTTGAGTGTAAAAAAATTTGATCAAAACAAATTTTTTCTCATAACAAGATTTGTTGCCTCATCAGATCTTATTTTTGTTTATATATTGACGTTTTAATCGGGAAATTCCTTTTTATTTCACAACCCCATTAGTAATTTCTTTTTACGATGTCACAATAACATATGATCTTAAAACGTACTTGACAGTTCTTTTCTTTTGTATTTTTTATGCTGAGGTGTCCATAATGATTTTGAAATTCATTGAAAGGAACTGTTGGAAAACGATTCCTTGAAAAGGAAAAAATAAATATCCATCCCCAAGTAATCTGCTACCAGACGTTGTTATCTGGTAACCAGATGTGGAATATTTTACGACACGCTAAAGGTCGGGAAAATTGCTGAAATTGCTTTAGTTAAGTCCGCTCCCTTCAGACCTTTAGCGTGGGCGGCCACCAAAACCGCCATTGGAATATTAGATAACCGGGCATGCGGCCCTTTTAATTAAGGGTACTAGGTTTTCGAGGTTTTAACAAAGCCCAGTGTACTGTAAGAGGAGGAAATGTGAGAAAATGGAACGCACTACTCCCGAATCTTTGTCCGATAATAATGCGTACAACGCCCGGTAGGGCTTCGATATCATGAAAGTTTTCCAAAAACCGAGTTAACGGTGTGGTAATACATATAATTCATCTGCCAAAATTGCTTGAATAAAAGAGCCTAATTTTTGTCTCGATGCTTCGTTCTCCAAACTTGTTTAAGAGACTACGGAAAACTTCAATGGGCTCAATTTGGCAGCTCCATACTCTTAAATAAGGGTATCGAGTTCGAGGGATCTGCTTCTCACATACCCTCATCCCTATATTTATAGGCGGCTTCTCGCATCCTCTAACGAAACGTGCTTCTTATACATTCATCGGTTTTGTATAGGTATGGTCCTCACACCCCACAACTCTAGTTCTCCCACCTTCGGGTTTTGGTGAACTTTCTATCCGTATCAGTAGCCTCTAAAACTCTAAAGTCGCGATAAAAATAACCAGTTTGTTTCGGGAAACTATTTTCTTGTTTTTCACGCGGCTGAGCACGGCGCACGAGCTAAAACAGTAAGCCACTCTTTAAGCACCAAGCTTAAAACGCCGATGGCAGCGCAATACACAAATATTGTATTTATGGGTGGTTATTTTTCTAACCAATCCCAGTTTAGCGATTCAATGAACACAGAAAAGTCAGTGTATTATCATCAATCAAAACAATAAAATAATCAATGTTATCAAAAGAATCTCTACGCTTAGACTTTAGACAAAAAAAGGATGAAAACACTAACCGCAATTGCGCAAGCAACTTCTCTTTTAATACGATTTTTGATCCTCTTGTCATGGTAAACTGTCGAATATGAAATAGTTAAGCAATACAAACTTGATGTATGACAACTTAACTCTACTTGGCTGTCTAAATAAGTGGTTATGCCACACTCCTTGTATTTTTTGTTGTAGTTATTGCTTCATTACTTCATGCGTTTAGAAATCCTTATGTAATAACGCTTTGATGATTTATCAGAAGAAGTTTTTAATACGCCACTCATGTTAGCAATAAAAGAGTAACACTCGTCAGACTGATAAGAAAAATGTCGAATTTCTTTTAGTAAAAACAGCCAAGGGAATGTAAACAAGAAATTTGCAAAATTTGAATGGTTCTTTTATCAACTGTCATCAGGAGATGGGAAATTCAAACCAGTTACCAGGTTTGACCGATTGAATTGATTTTAATGTTTAACTTTTCTTATAAAAGCGAACCGTACTTTGGGGCTTTTAAATGACCTAGATTTCTCAAAAGTCGCCAAAAACTTTTCCACTGTTTTTAGCAAATATTAAGAACGATTTTAGAGGCTTAAAATCTAAAAGAAATTAAGGAGGTTCTTATAAAAAAACGTGTAGGCTAAAAAAAGCGTGCGGGCTAATTTTATTACTTTGTTGTTTTCAACATCATGCAAGGATCCAAAATATAAATACTTAAAAATTATTTCATAACTTTTTCTGTTTTTGCAATATATTATATTTTACATCCCAAAAACACTCGTTTTTAATTATGTTCATCCTGTTTTCAATTTCGACATAACACTTTATTTCGAAAAATAATACAGACAAGATGTTCATTTTACCGCAGGCCAGAAAATCGTTAATAGATCTAGCAGTCTAATAAATAGCAACGCTGTATAAAAGGCTTTTCCAGAAAAAATCCATATTCCCACTGTTGAGGATGTCGATTTTTCTCAACACCAACCCCCCTGGATATCTGTGCCGAAAAATTCGAACCCCCTGGATATCTCTTGGTCTTCGAATTCTTACCCCTACTTATCCTAGGATATTGAAAATGTTGAACCCCCACCCCCTGGATATCCTTGATCTTCAAATTCTTATCCCCTGGATATCCTAGGATAGTGAAGATTTCGCGGACCGCCCTGGATATCCTATATCCTCGATACGGAATTTTTTCTGGAAAAACCCATATGACTACTTTGCTAGTTTACTTTTGCCACGAATAAAGGTCAACTTCAGGACACTTGAGCCTTTGAATCCTCTGATTCTGTTTCTGCCTTGTTCATTCAAGCGAAGTCGAGAAATCGAATGTATTCGCTTATACATATAAGTCTTCTTCTTCATTTTCGACGAGCTAACAGTACTCGGACACGTTTTCTTATAGAAACGTGTTTTAATGTATTCCCGCGTATCCGAGATGAAAATTTACCGGAGCCGATATTTTACGTGTCTGATTTCAAAGCCAAAAGAGTGAGAGGAAGATACAAAAGTATTTTAAAAATTTATGGATGGCCATTTTTGTTTTTCTTAATCTTTAATTCGCATTTTAAAGTAAGAAAACGCCATAACCAGGTCAAATTAAAAGTATATTGTTCAGCCATTTGAACACAAGAATACTTGCTAATAGAATCTTGCTTGATTACTTTTCCTCTAAAAAAAGATTGATTGATTTTTAATGTGGTTTTTGATCGAAAGAACTTTTCACTTAATTCATTTTTTCTCAAACATCAAAAAGCACTGTTTCCAATTTGAGAGGGACTTGATGTGAAGAATGATTTTTTGCCTTCCAAATTTTTCTCTGAGAGGGCTTGCAACAACAGAAAAGTCAAAAAAGAATCTCTAATTCTAAGGCTCTCGATTTTTGAAAAGTTTGACATATATTCGAAACTTTTGGAAACAAAGAATAAGTTCTTTTAAGAAAGCTCTCTTGAGAACGATGAGGAAACGAGACAGTCATTAAAATTTTGGAAAACGAAATGATTGATGCCCGCAAATGTTGTGAACAGTTGTAAACAAAGCTATTACGGATTCGGTGGTTTTAAAGACATTTGATTTCATGGTATTGGCTCATTAAATTACATAATTGAATTGCACAACAATAAAATGTGCGTGTAGTGATTATGACAACGAACCGGTGGTAGTGATGACGAGCATGACCAATTATTCTATCTTTGGAAGAATGAACAAGAAACATCCACTAGCATATCAATATGCATGCTATCAAACCTTTTTCATAGATTTGTAACCATCTACTAAAACATACCTTAACGAACCTTTGACACCGCAGTACTTTTGAAAAAGTGAAACATATTTTCACAATTCTTTTACATAAAACTTCAAATGACCGTTAAAGCTTGCAGCATGAGCAGAGTTAAACAAAGGTTTTGGTAACATTAGAAAGCCCTTTTCATACTCTTTTTAAATACTCATTCGGTTTATATGCTTTTAATTGGAGTGGTTTTGAGTTATAACCAAATGACTGGGGTGTGGTAAAACTACCTCGACGCGGCTAAGGAAGAAATTTCTCAAATTTTGTTTTTTTGGCGCTTCAAATGAAGCCGTTCCAATTCGAAGGACGCCGGACTTGCTTTTCCGTGATTCAATTTGCAATTTTTTTTTTTTCGTCTCTTTAATCTACGATGGCCCTCAGATGTCACTGTTTCGTCACACATTTTAGTGTTTCATCATAACATTTCAGTGTTTTATCACAAAATTTCAGTGTTTCATCACAAACATTCAGTGTTTCATCACAAGATTTCAGTGTTTCATCACAAGATTTCAGTGTTTCATCACAAAATTTCAGTGTTTCATCACAA